>CAJQUW010002368.1:152500-157500 GCA_907163375.1 Prostheceraeus crozeri | reverse complement strand
AGAGAGGAGAGAGAGTGAGGAGAGAAGGAGCGAGTGAGGAGAGAGAGAGACTAGAAAATAATCTGTAATAGTCTCTAAATAGTCTCTAGAAAATAGACCGACTATAAAACAGTGAATAGGAACAAGACATTGTGTAGCTGACAGTTGATGATGAAGATTAATCACTTTCATAGACATGAGATTTGAGAGATTTTTCATGAGATTTGAGAGAGAGAGGAGAGAGAGAGAGAGAGAGAGCGAGTGAGGAGGGAGAGGAGAGAGAGAGAGAGAGAGAGGAGAGAGAGAGGAGAGAGAGAGAGAGGAGAAAAGGAGAGAGGGAGTGAGAGAGAGAGAGGAACCGAGGTGACCTCCTTGATCCACACACCGAGCACGACCCAAAACCAAACAATATCAGCCAACCAGTAGTGGTACATGCAAGTGAAATGAAAAAAGGGCAGACGTGGAAGGCCGGTTTCGCTTTATTCTCTAAAAGCTTTATCAATTCCACTGAAAATAATCGAAAAGTACGCTAGAATCTACACAAGTTGATAAAAGTAATTCTGTTCATAACTAAACAGTGGCATGCAAGAAACATTCAACCAAAGAGGCATGCAATGAACATAACCAAGACGGGCATGCATAAAACATGATGCAAAATCACATGCAAAAGCCATAAGCCAGCAAGGCATGCAAACATGTAAACTCAAGAACGTAAAGCATGCAAATAAATACTAAAAAAGCATAAATAGTACGAATAAATAATACTGGCATGCAAATAAATGGCAAACGTGAGTGATATGTATTACGGATAAATCAAAAGGAGAAATTGTATAAATTAAATCGCAAGAACAAAAGGACGGCCAGCGGTTAGAAGTAAGTAGCCTCTCAAGGTTCGGATGCATCTTAAAGGATGGACAAATAGGAATATCCGGCAGAGAGTTCTTACACATCATAATAACCTGACTGGTACACTCACTAAAGGGGACCACTAAATGTAAACGGTCAGTCCTCTTCAACGTCTGGTTCAAGCCATGTGGGGTCAAAGTACCGAGTCGGGTTATCCAAGCATTTTCTTTCAAAAGTCTCTTGGACTCACGAGGGCAATGTTCCAACCCAACAAAACTGAAGTCACTCAGCACACACTGACTATTAAAATGCTGGCCCACAGGCGTCGGTTGTCTACTACGGATGTGATATAAATGCTCGGAAATTCGTTTGCTTAGAGGGCGAGACGTCTGCCCAACATAGCCGACATTGCACCGCTTACACCGAATGTAGTATACAACGTTAACAGAGAGACAAGTAATCCTATGTACAATAGAAAAGCGACTATTGCTAAGATAGTTTACAACTGTACAAGTAAAGTGACTGTAAAAACATATTTTACAAGAACACGGAAAGAAACCTGTTCTCCAATTCTGAGGAGTCTGGCCCGTGAGAAAGAAAACCCGGCGAACAGCGCTTCTAATGGCAGAACGCGAGTATCCCTGCCGTTTCCAAAAGGGCTGAACAGTACGTTTAGTAGCAACAAAGTCACTGTAGCACGAGGAATGGCTACACCACCTATATACCTGGCTAAACAAAATACCATCAAATACTGTTCTAGGGTGAAAGGAGGACGGACTTAAAATAGCGTGGGTGTCCGTGGGCTTAAACCCAACCCTGTACAAAATGCGGTTTTCAAATTTATACAAAACTAAGTCCAAAAAGCGGACGCTAGAAACGTCAAAGCACAAATCAACTTTGATAGTGGGACGGAGACTATTTACAAAGTCTACGAAGGAAAAAAGGCTTGCTTCGTCAGCCTCCCAAACGAAAAAAATATCGTCGATAAATCTCAGCCAGATGGGCGGCTGCAAAGGATAAGAGGACACCCTCTCTTCCCAGTCATTCAAAAAGATTGTAGCATACGAGGGTCTGAAGGGGCAACCCATAGCGGTGCCTTGCACCTGTAGAAAACTGTCGCCACGAAAACAAAAACTATTGGATGTCAGAATAATACGCAGCATGGACAGGAGCGACAGGTCAGGCCTAGAAGGATCAGGCGAACGGAGAAAAGCTCTGGCAACAGCTGAAACTCCAGCCTCTGTCGGAATATTGGTGTACAACGAAGCAACGTCGCAGGTGACAAGAAAGGAAGAGTCGCTTACACCAATGTCTTGAAGGAGGCTTATAACGTGGAGAGAATCCCTGACGAAGCTCCTACCAGCGCGAGCTAGAGGGGCCAAAAAGTGGTCCAAAAGAACGGCGCACGAGCGGGTGACACTGTTGACATCTCCAACAATTGGGCCCCATACAACCCCTCATACAACCACTCACTCTTATGCAGCTTCGGTAGTAAGTAGAAACGGCGTGGCCTTGTAGGCCGGCAAGGCTCCAGGGCAGATAGTTCGCGTTTAGTAATAAAACTTCTAGCGTGCAAAGATGACAGCAAAACCTTCAGGCGATCACGGACGTGCAAGTCTATCTCTCTATCCAACAAAGTGTAGTGCTCCTCATTACATAGTTGCCGAAAGGACTCAGCCTCATAGTGACCGTTGGGGATGATTGCCCAACCACTACCCTTGTCCACTGGGGAAACAAATACCGAGCTGTCAGTACGAAGGCGAAGCAGTTCAGATCTTTGGGCTGCTGTTAGATTGTCATCAGGAAAACAGGTCCTGCACCGATGGAGGAGTTTAGTCACCGATCATCTGATGGCCGAACAGGAGGCAAGAACTGCAGGTGGAACCAGATTCTTGGGCGGATAGCGCTGACTGGAAGATGGGAAGCGGCTCCCAGAAAAATCTGATCCGAAGAAGACCGAACGCCATTGAAGCTTTCTTAAGAAATCCTCAACACCCGCAAAAATCGACCGGTGACAGCATTTGCCTTTGGGAGTAGGGACAAACTTGCTGGTATGACGAAGAAGTTCATACGTAGAAACCGAGATAGGAAACTCATTGGAAGTGCAGATGAAGTTCCCACCAGCCACACGAGTAGGTCTGGTGTCGGTGCCGATAGAACAACTGGCTAAAGATCCAAAAAAGCCCTAATGCAGTCGAAAATGACAACTTTCTCCAAAGAACTCCAGCTAGACGAATCCAAGACGGTGAAGCCTTCAGGAACAGAGACAATCTCACAGCCGGAGGGTAACTTCTTGCGCACATTGTCGTTGAGCTCCATCATATCAGATCTGGAAGGATCAGTAGCCGTTGAAGGCACGAGATAAGGAAGAACACCAAGACGGGCGTTTGGGAAAATTCTTCTAGCGTTGTGGAGGACCGACCTACACGTAGAATAGTTCGTGGTAGGTTTATTCAGTTCGTCCAAATACGATAAGCAAAGCACGAAGGAGGAAACGGAATGGTGCACCGATTTGATTGACTGCAAAACACATTTAAGGTAGCTTAAACGACACTTCTCATTATGAAAGACCGAACAGTCATTGAGAGAAGATGGCAAGCCTCCGAGATTATCGTCGCCAAGAACAACACCAGACTTAGAGCAATCCAACTTGCACAAGTCCGGTTTGACTTCCACAGAAGAAAAAGTATTGACATCAACTATCGTGCTCTGGATCATCCGTGCGGGAGACGCATCCAAATCAACAGTGTGCAACGTTGAAGATGCCGAAACAACTGAAGGCGCAAGAGCCTTGGAGGTGTCCGCAGGAGCAGAAGAAACACCAGAAGGGGAACCGGTAACAATTACCAATGAGTCCTCATTACAAACGGGAAACACTTGAGCAGTGTCCAACGAACCAGAAACCACAGAGGTAGCCGAAGCAACATGTGTCCTGGAAGATGAGTCGGAGCCATCCACATCCTGAGGCGCAAAAGCCTGAACCGAGGAGTCCGAAACAGTACCAGGAGGATCCGTCTGGGTTCCAAGGTCCACCAGCTCTCTCGACACTCGTGGCGGTGACCCGAACACCATTGAAAGGAACGTGTCAGGTGTCTGATCAACAACGGGTGACTCATCTTCAAGAAGCTGGTAGGCGTTGATGAAGTCTACGGCGTCAGCAATGGTGTCATCAATCAGCTTTCTTCCGAGCTGCTTTCTAGCCCATTTCTCCGAAAGCCGTAGAGAACGTTGAAGGACATCGGCGGGCATTGGCTGAGCCGAAATTATCTCCATGGAGTCATTCACAAGGGAGTCGTAGTGTTGTCTGAGCGACTGTAGAACACTGCGAGACCACTCTTCACCAATAGAGTCCATGGTGGCTCTGAAAAAGTCATGATTAAAAGCAGGATTTACACTGCTCATCAAAATTTCCTTCTTTCGTAAAAGTGAAGGAGGTAAACCATTCTTTAACACAGATTGATGGTGGAATGATTTGATGATAATAAAATGCTGCTTAGTGAGAGGGAAAAACTGCTCCGGAATTTTAGGAGGCCGAGGATCTTTCTCAACACGACGAACGTGAGGGAAGGTCGGTTTGTGAAACCGACTACGATTGCGTGAATGATTCTGATGGCGAGTACGATTCCGAAAGGGAGAATGGCGCCTATCTCGAGACCTCCTACGCCCGTGAGACCTGTGATCAGCATCGGGATCATAACGTTGTCGTCTGGCATGATGACTAGACGATGTCGGAGGCTGTTGTCGCCTACCACCAAGAAGGCTGCTATTGTAAAAAGTTCGAGACATGTTCGGGTCCACGACCGAGACAGGGAGCGAGAGAGAGAGAGGGAACCGAGGTGTCCTCCTTGATCCACACACCGAGCACGACCCAAAACCAAACAATATCAGCCAACCAGTAGTGGTACATGCAAGTGAAATGAAAAAAGGGCAGACGTGGAAGGCCGGTTTCGCTTTATTCTTTAAAAGCTTTATCAATTCCACTGAAAATAATCGAAAAGTACGCTAGAATCTACACAAGTTGATAAAAGTAATTCTGTTCATAACTAAACAGTGGCATGCAAGAAACATTCAACCAAAGAGGCATGCAATGAACATAACCAAGACGGGCATGCATAAAACATGATGCAAAATCACATGCAAAAGCCATAAGCCAGCAAGGCATGCAAACATGAAAC
>CAJQUW010002368.1:0-147500 GCA_907163375.1 Prostheceraeus crozeri | reverse complement strand
CGACAATATTGATTAAATTCCCAATGTGCATGCAGCTTCGATTTCACTAATTGAACTCGAATTGTGACCCAGTACCCAGTATGGACCCAATATATGAGATATGGTACGCCAATTTCTAGTTTTGAAGAAATTACCACGGAATTGATTGATCATGATAGCAATACAAAAGAAAAAATAGTATTTTGCAGGTACTCCGTTTAATGACAATCTTGGAGAGGCAACCCGAGAAAAAATCCCATTTAACTTTGAAAGTCATCCGAGTACTCTGCACACAGCACTTACTCAGTTATTTTTATGACTACTTACTTTATAAAAGTAGGTTGTGGGAAATATGTACTGCCGACCAATTTTGCATACGCTAGCACGGCCGACTGGGTCAAAAATGACCCGAAACTAAGTTTTCTGGGTATTCTTTTATTTCTAATGGAAATATACCTGAAAATTTGTGATTCATTATCTTTAGACAATTAGTACTTAAACTTAAATTTTCTAAAAATGATAGTGCTGCATACAGTCAAAGTCATGTAATCGATTATTTTCGTGAAGTTCATATAACTTAAAATTCCATAGCAGATGAATTCAATGAACGAGCATAGGTTAAGCTCCTCGTAGGTAAAGAGTTCTTATTCTACCGAAGAGTAAGTTTTCTCGAGCGGCGTATTCAACCTCTATAGTTAAACAAACCCAGAGAGTTAGACCTTATTGCTCTGTTAAACTAGCAAGTTGTGGGAACTTTTTGAGTTTTTGTTGTATAGCTTAGCAACTTTGAAAGTTTCCCGGGATGCTCCTTAAATTTGCTTCGATGGAAGTACCTTGCTCTAGTGCTCAGCTTTATTGATGAGTATTTTCTTGATCACTTAAACTCCCTGCCACTAAGAACAAAATATCACAATCAACGTCAAAGATCATGATTAATTAAAGGATATAAACGGGTTCACAATGCCATTCAGATAAGAAATGAAGCTTAATTTAGTGATTATTATTAATATATTATATTATATAATTTAGTGATTATTAATTATATGATCATAAAAATTTCATCGATCCACACTTAAATATGAATAATTGAATTCTAACTGCAAAGAGTAGCTAGCCTGAATTTTGCACAGTGATTTCTGTAGACCGTTGGATGCAGTCTGCTATAGCTAGAATAAATTGGACAAGCAGCTTAACAGATCCATATAACCTGTTGGAAAAGACCTGAATTAGTTGAACACATGGAAAAATCGAGATCTTATTGTGCTTTTTGGATGAGATTTCAAGATTGTATATCAGTTTTCCTTTCATCGGCACAATTTTATGATTCACTACATTTTTGCTTCATTTCTAATATCTGAATAGCAGTGTGGGCGAATTTACTTTAGCATTTTCACTAGCTTTGGAGCAAAAGGTGTCTGAATTCCAATGAAAATATCTGGGCGATAGTAAAAAAATGCTCGTGGAAAACCAGCGGCAAATACAGGGACAGTTGCATCAAATTATGAAGACATATGCAAGAAAATTGCATCACTGTCTGACATATTTCTTGCTGACATGAATTCGAGCCCTGATGCAAACCCTATCATCGATTTGTAACTCTGATTGGTGTTGCTAATTCAGCTCTGAGCAAGTTTACCATTTATTCTCTACTGTTGATGACAGAAAATCGAATGGCTCCGATGACTTTCCCATAAGACTTCTTCGTGAAAGTGATCATTTAATTTCTCCCTTTTTGTGCTACATTTATAACTTTTCTGTTAAAGCACGGACTTTCCCTTCTTGCTGGAAAATTGCTTTAATTTTGCCGGTCCCAAAGTGTTCAAGGCGTACCATAACTGACTACCATTCAATTTCAATTCTCCCAGCACTGTGCAAAAATATTTGAGCGTCTTATTCTTCAAACTACATGTACGAAGCAATATCTGTTAGCCTTGTATGGAAATCATTGACACGCTTTTCGCTCAATGGTTCAACTACAAGTGCATTGATCGAAATGTATGACTCTGTGACGAAGTTTATGGACGAAAAATCAGTGAAAGCTGTACGACTTACTTGTCTTAATTTAACTAAGGCATTCGATTTGATTCAACATAATAGACTTCTCAATAACTTCATTTTCAGAGGAATCAATCATGGCTTCACTTTATGGTTGAAATCATATTTGGAAAATAGAGTTCAACGGGTGAAGATGGACAGCATGGTTGTCCCTCTACTTGAAGTAAAATCCGGTGTGCCTCAAGGTAGTATACTTGCACCTTATTTATTCGCCACTTTCTTTTGGCAACTCTAAGTTGATAAAATATGCTGATGACGCTATACATTGCTACATCGGTACATGACGCTATACATCATTATGATGTTAATTCTGACTGTTTGCTCATGTTTAAGTCTTGGATTGATGAAAACCGCATGCCTGTGAATTACGGTGAAAAGTAAGCAGAATCTGTTTACTTGCTCATTCGATGCACCATTACCACTGTATCCGGATATTTAGTTGCTCTCCATTTAAAGTTGCTTGAAGTTACATGGAGTGATGATCTATCTTGGGATGCCCACTTTTCCTCTGTACATGCTACCGATGCAAAAAGATTGCACATTATTCGTTGTCTAAGAGGTTCGCTGCCTTTAAACAAGCTTCTTGAAATTTATAGGTCTCTGGTTTTGTCTGTTCTGATTTACGCTTCGCCACTCTTCTGTAAGAAGTCCCATGGTGTAACAACCATGCTTAGAAGGATCCAGAAAAGAGCTCATCACATCATATGTTCATTTGGTTGTAAATGTAGCATCAAGCCTAATCTGGATGACATGCTATTGAACAGAACCTTGTCCTTTTTTTATGGAAATGTCAGCATGAGTCTCATCCTTTGTGTCATACTGTCATTATGTTCCTGAGCGTTTACCTCAGACTAAGCATTACAGACTTCCAGAAGCGCGTACTTGCCGCAGAACAAATTCATTTTTCTTTTATGCGATTCGTATGTCTAATTCAGTCAGTTGATCACTTATGGTTCTGTGTAATCAAAATTTATTTGTAATGACTATGTTTACATTTTCTGTATAATGTTTAACTTGATGATTTGTGAAGATTGCTTGAATGGTCTGATTTTTATTTATTCGCTAAATATAGACACTTTCTACATTTAATCTTTTAAAGTTCATTATAATGAAATCTACATTATTTACTGCAACATATTGAATTAACAATCAAGCTAAAGAAGAAAGAAAAGTCACAAGACAAAAAATAAAAAAAATTGCAACAATACGATAGAAATTTAATGATAATTTGACCAAGTTGCTACCAACTGGAATGTAGTTTTCTACCTCTCAACAGATGCATCAGTGCTAAGAGAGCACTGCTCATATGAATTTGTCATTGTCGGGAGATCTAGAACATGATCTAATGTTACTGAAATATCTATAGCCATTTTAACAGCATTTCTTTTTTATAGTGAGTTAGTGACAAAGCCTGTGAAAAAGAAGTTTTGAAAAACACAGCAAAAAAATTGACTTTTGTAATTCAAAAAATGAAAAAATAATATTATTTTAGCCACTTTTGGCTTTTACCTATTTCAGCATTTATCAAGAATTATAGCTCAGAGAAATCCCGACACTTGGAAACTCCCGCTTCTTACATATTTTCAATCATGAAGATAGCATGAAAACTACCTCCTAGGAGGTAGTCTTCATTTTCATAAATGGCTGAAATTCTATTAAATTTACAAAGTACGAGTAATAATCGTAAACAGTGTTTTTGAGTGAGCGGAGCGAGCGGCATTTTTTTCAAGTTTTTGATGAGTGGATGAGCGAGCGAGAAAAAATTGAGCGAGTGGTTGAGCGAGCCATTTTTAGAAGAAACAAAAAAATCAAATAATCAAAGAAGCGAAATATTTGAAAAGTTTTTTAAAAATGCTTTCTAGCATATGCATGTATATAACTTGATTGATGAACAAAACATCCGAATTTTTTCTCTCTTCTGTGGTTCTCACACTCCTGACGATATGCATTGAATGCCTGTCTGGATTCTACTTATGGATATGAACTCAACAAGAAGAAGGTCTTTGTGATCGATGATGTGCTCAACATCTGACCATCGACACATTATTTATTCACATATCTTTTGAATCGGTCTCCCAATCGTCGCTTCGCCCTATAGATGTACTAATGGTCTCCGCAATTGCACGAGGCTATTACAAGATGCTTTAATTTGATAGAAACATTTCGTTGCTGGAACATATCCACATGCAGATCCTTGAGAGACATTCAGTATCGTCAAACGCGAAAGAATTGCGAAAGAACTACAAATTAGGAAGAATTGAAACCAACCAAATAAGGCCTACACACGGACAATCCGAATGTAGACATATATGGCTTCCACTGTGCGGTACATTGATTTTAAGACCCTATTCATACCGTACTCTGAAACGCGTAGGACTGAATCGGCCTCCCTTTTAACTTCCAAACCAATGTTCCAATTTACATGAAATTCACGGTACAGTATATTTAGGTTCTGAGCTTTCCTATTGTGATGTTCATTTGCTTCAAGTCATTCATCACCACGTTGTAAAAAGCAATTCAAGATGTCAAATCACCAATTTTGGCAGATTTTTTCAACTTGAAATTCTACCAAACATCATGTCTGAGGACATTTTTCTATTCTATCTCCTCATTTATTGCTATTTACGATGCTAAAAAGTTGAGTGTACTAGGAAGTTACTTATCTGAGAACGACGAAATTGACATGTAGGCCCTACATGGAATAACCTGCATGTCAAACATGCGCATACAGTCCGTTTCATAAATAGATAGAAATGAGCTATAACAAAACATTTTATAGTAGACATTAAGTTTTCCAGCTATAATTGAATGATTTTTTTTCCTATATCATTAAATGTTTTTCTTTGCTATATGTTGGACCAATAAGGGCCTATAGTCGTTAAAAGGGATTAGACCTTGCCGGCCAGTCTAAGGTTCGTATTCCTGCCTGTCTTTTATACAGTTGAGTTGCCCTGGCACGATGGCATTGAGCATTGGCATCCATGAGAATCCAATCAGATGATGAATCACCTAAACTGAATGCTAAAGGATAAACATGCTCTTCGGGCACTCGAACGTAGTGTTCGGAGTTCATGTTTTCCCTCGTAACATGCAGTGAACTGCGACCATCACTCCAGATGATTGCCCAGATGAACAATTTCCTGAAATAAGAAGTCCGGCGAGAAGTCATCCTTGGTCGGCCAGAAAACCTTCCATCAGGCCCATGATAGCCTCTTCGCAGCCAAAAGTAAATAGTACTTTTGGGGACCTTTAACTGTTGCGACACAGTGGCAACTGGTCGGCCACTTCGGATCAAAGCCTCAACTTGACCAAGATAGCCTTTCTGGTAAGCTTTCAGTACAGCAGTTCGCATGTTACTGAGAGACATAAAACAAATCAAATGAATGAATTCGATATCTTTCGATTATTGTGTGTCATTCCCCTGCTAATCTGACACGTTGAGGAATCCGTCAGTGTCATCTGTTTGACATGCCAATCTTCGCTGTGCCCTCTCTGGCTATCATGTGGCACTGCAGATAGCATGCTAAACGCACCGGTAAGGTCAGGTCCTGCAAGCGATTGTGGAAGCAGTCTTCCAATTCAATTCAATTCAAATTCAAATATGCACTATATTTAGAGTGGCATTATGCTACGAGGCTTCAAGGCCACTTTACAATTTACAATATAAGAAATAGAAATAAAAGAGATACAAAGGAAAGTCATTTATAGGTAAGATCGATAAGGTATTTCTTCACTTGTTTCTTGAAGGAACGCATATTGTCAATCGCTCGCAAGTTCTGGGGAAGTGAGTTCCAACTCCTCGCAGCAGCTACCGGAAATGATCTACCACCAAAAGTTGGGCATCGATAAGATGGGACCGCAATGCAGAATGAATCTGCAGACCGCAATCGGGATCTTCCAGGCATAGAGGAGACATCCACCAGGGAGCAGCTGAGATAATCAGGAGCACACTCTCGACGACAACAGAAGGTCAGAACTGATAGTCTATAAGCAATACGTTGACGAATAGGCAGCCACTGTAATTCATTTAACAAAGGAGTTATTGATAGGGACTCAAGCGGTTAACCGGTTAACCGGTTAACCGGTTAATTAAATTTAACCGGTTAAAAAATAATTAATCGGTTAACCGACGCTTTCCCAACTTTTCTGCTACATTGCAACTACATTGCTTTAGTTTTCATTTTCCAATTTCGATAATATCTCATTGCTGATGTAAGCTATTGCCAAATAATAATTTCCTGGAAAGGGAGTGAGACTCGAAACAGCAGAAGCCATCGTTTTTCTGCATCACAATAACTCTACCTGATTTCTTCGTTTTCCCAGGCAATTTGTTTTGATAAAATACTCTTATACGTATATTTTGTGGTTACAATAGTTGATATCTGATCATCCAAGATCCATTCCATTATGATAACAAGGAAGTTTTTAATTCCAGATAAGATTGATGTTTTGATTAGCAATAGAGAATAATGATATAGCCTACCGGGTATATTGTTACTTGTGATGAGTTACCTAACCACATCAATTGTGATAAGTCTTGGCTCATTATAAGTAATTTAAAAGTAGAGGAATATCAAGTGATCTTGTATTAGGAAAAAGTAATTCTAATTGATATCAGTCTTCTACACATGACCATCTACAAGGAATTCAACATATTAATACTGATGTATCAATAATAACATAAATATATTAGTAACCTAAAGATAGCTTTGTGTAGCCGTTGTTTTTATATTATCTGGCCACATCCTATATAAGTTGTGAATTACCATACTGGTACCTCACATTGAATGTTTTGTACAGATTTTATGGTAAAATATACATTATTATTATTATTAGTGGATTTAGATTTTATTATTTGTTATTTTGAATAATTAACATGGAATTAGGCACATTCCGTGAAACTGATTTTAGGTTCAAGTTAGCCAGACGGAATAAACTCAAATATTCACGAGGGTATACTAAAACATAACAGTATTCTTGAAAATAAAATATTAAGGAAGTAGACTTACAAGCAATCAGTAGAAAATGTTTATGTCCATAAAGTAAGCGAGCTTACTCAACTGGTATAACAGGTAAACATGCATAACTCATACACTATACTCAGTGCGACTATATAAGCCTTGTATAGTCACATGGAATTGAAAAACATCTATTACTAGTATTACATCGGTTAACCGGTTAACCGGTTAATTTCTCGTCGGTTAACCGGTTAATTTTTAATTAACCGCTTGACTCCCTAGTTATTGACGAATAGCGGGAAGTGCCGTAAATCATACGGGCGGCTGCATTTAGCACAGATTGTAATCGCTTCACTTGTTGCTCAGGGATTCCATACATGACAGGAATGCAGTAATCCAACTTTGAGATGACCATGGAAGTAATCAATGTCAGGAGTAGATCACGTGGGATATAAGGGATTATACTGCGAATCTGGCGCATCATCCCAAAGCATGATGACACACATTAAGACTTAAACCCCCCACGTGTGTGAAGTTAGCGGAACCAACCAATGCAACCACTTATCTTTCTTTAGACTTGAATGCCTCGATAAAGAATGAGAATTTCGGAATCTGATGAGGGGGCTGGAATCGATAGAGCAAAAATCAGCTAGTAAAATAAAGAAGAATCACGCTGTAATAAAAAAAATGGTTCCGTTGGGTAGTTTCGCTAACTTCACACACGTACATGAAAATGTTGCGATACTACCGTTTTTAGCTGCATTATTGTGAAAAATTAAGTATATATTAAGTATAAAGATCAGCGCCACAAATTGGAGCACGTTAGTGACAAAATAAAATTGATTTACTACGCCTATCAGCGAAATTTATAAGTTCGCTCCGCTAACTTCACAACGGAACCACTTTTATGTGTAAACTTGAATTTCTCAATAACAACATCTGTACATATTGCTGATAACTTTCAAACTATCTTTATGTTGGTATTCATTCTTTTTCAGTAGCTGTGCATAAACAGCAAGCATCTTTGTCGAACTTGTTACCGTTGTTGTTGCCATCCATTTTTGTAATATGTAATATGTATATATTTCTGAATAAAGAGATTTCTAAATTTCTCAATAACGACTGCGAATAAGCATTAGGGATGCCCATGAAAGGAAAACTGCGAAGTGTGAAGAACTTGCCGAAGGGATTCCGAAGCAAGGGTGGAATTGTGAGCTCATGCCTTCTGAGAGTAGGATGCCGCGATTTCGCTGCTCTATCGGTGAGGAAATTTCTTGTTACAGCCGGTGTTTAAGTGTAAAGATCACCATGAAGAAGTTGAGTGCAAAGGTGGAAAAAGGTAGGACCTGGGCGCAGCGAGCTGTTGCGGACCGACCATCTTGAGAGATACTGAGGTTAGTAGACCGAAATCTCGGTGGCGGCTGGCGCCGATGTCTCAAGTCATTTTGGGTGCAGCATTTGCTGTTTTACATAATCCAGCAATTTCGTTTATCAAGCGATTTTATTTATTGCAGATTTCTAACACTTATTGATTACTCAGTACACAGTCACACATAAGTTGCGTTTCTTGCGTTATCTTTAGTTACTTTTAGGAATTATATATCATTTTGTCACGATTTTATACATCCCGAAAGTCTCACGTGTCAGAATTTTACAGCAAATTGAGCTCAGATGATTGGTCTGCGGTGTTGTGTTGTACTGATGCACATAACTACATTTATATGGAGAAATTCTATGAAATCGTTAACAGTGCTTTGTCTGTCACATATGTGTTTTTTGTAAAGTTTACTCCTAAAACCAAGCCTTGGATGACCCCATTATCGATCGATTTGATTAATAAAAGATGGTCAGCTTATTTATCGAAGCAAAGATTTTGCACTGTACAATCATTATAAAGCGAAAGTTAAAAAGGAAATGTTTAAGTCTAAGTTGGTCTGGAGCAGGAACATACACAATTCCCCTAAAGGTGTTTGGTCAATTGTCAGCGAAATACGTAATAAATCAACTGATAATTCTGTCAACATGATCGTTAGTCTTTTTTCTGATGCCACTGATGCCACAGAGAATATCAATGCCTTATTTTGTAGCGTTTTTTTTATCGTATTGAGTTCCCACTACAACCAGTTTCCACCCCTGTACGTTCGTTATGTAATGATGTGTCTGTATACAATTTGCTATGTGGCTTGAATACCAACAACGCTTGTGGCAGTGATGGTGTGCCTCCATTTGTATTACAATTTTCTGCTGCTGTCATATGTCACCCTCTCAGTCATGTAATCAGTCTTTCGTTTTCAACTGGTTTTTCCCCTAAACCATGGAAAGTTGCAGACATTTGTCCTCCGCCAAAAACTACTCCTGATCATAGAGATGCATTGCACCCCATATCGCTGTTGCCTATAATGAGCAAGCTCTGTGAAAAAGTCGTTTTGAATAAGTTTCGTGAGTCTCTTTTACGTTATTATGATGAATTTCAATTCGCATATAGGCCAGGCTCCTCAATTGTATGTGCTTTGATAACTGTGCATGACATCATTTTAAGGTTTTTGGCCAATGCTGATGTATCTGCAGTTCGCGGCATTACTTTTGATATGACTAATGCATTTGATCGAGTTCCTCATCATCTTCTTCTGACTGTTATCTTTGATTGTGATTTTCCTAATTTGAATGTTTTTTGTGAACTGGCTGAATAATTATTTGACTGATCGTGAACAAAGAGTTAAACTTGGCAGTGTTAGAAATACTCATAGTCGTGTAACTTAGTGGCGTTGCTCAAGGGTCTGTGATCGGTCCAATTTTGTTTGTCCTTTAGATGTCCACATATTCATTGTCTGTTCATTGTCTTCATGCGCGTGTAATTAAATACGCAGATAACATCGTCCTTTTGCTACCTGTATATAAAAGTAACCATGATGACCTAGCGCTTGTTCGTGATGAAGTTCATCATTTTGAAAACTGGTGTAGTTTGGGTGGCATGTCTGTAAATAGAAGCAAAACCAAAGTTTTATCCGCACAGTACGGCTACGTTTCCTTTCCGACTGTTCCAAATTTCGAAAATGTATCTCTGCTCAAAGTTCTTGGGTTGCACTTCAACGAGAAAGTTACATGGACTAACCATTTTGAATATATAGTATAAAAGGTATCTAGAAGATTATATGTGCTACGTATTCTGAAAGGCTTTTTGTCACACGATGAATTGGTGTTAGTTTTTAATTCTGTTATTCGATCTTTAATGGAATATGCCTGCCCCGTATTTTTGAATCCAGATGTTGTTCTAAATTCTACTATTATGTCACTGTGTAAAAGATCTTTTCGTATCACACATGGTGAGGCTGGCTGTTCGAGATTGTGAATATTGCAACATGTTGAATATCATGGATCGTCGACAATCATTGTCACTGAAGTTGTTTAAACAAGCTTTGGCATCTACTGATCATGTTTTGCACAAGCTGCTACCTGTAAAGTCGGTTCGTAGCAATCGCCTGATTCTTCCATCTGTCAGAACCAAACGAAGAATAGACGGATTCATTTTTTCCTCTTCCTTGCTATATAATCAAACTCTGTAGTGCTTTTGTATAGAATTTGTCTGCAATGTGAAACCATGCTTTGTATACTGGTCTGGATCTCCTCCGATTCTCATTTGGAGCTCTTTTTGTTATTTATAAAAATGCGCTTATTATTATTATTATTTCAATTGTCAACCCATTACATAATTTCTTAACGCACTTTGCGAATTTTGTCCAAGTATTGCGCCAAGAATTGTATTTATTGATTTATATGATCAGCATGTAGGATTAAGTTTAAATTATTTTCCTTTTCCATGCATATAAAAATAATTCTGTGGTTATGTTCATTAAAATATAGTTTCAAATAATTTTGTGCAATAGCTAATTTAATACATTGGTATAATGGTCTACATTATTTCAACGTGTGTTTCAAATTTCAACTAAAATGAAATGATGAATTTCCCTTCAACACCTATAAAAGGTGTTTTTTTGATTTGAAGCATGGAATTAGCTCTGAGCATAAAAAAGTTTGATTATCTTTGATTATGATATTTTGCTCCTTCAATGACAGGTTTTGTGATATGATCGCGCTTTAGAAAATGCTCCCATAAATAAGGCTGAGCATGAAAACCATCGAATTGCTAATTTGGCAAACTGTATTACCTTTACAACATTTTTTACAACCTATTACCACTGCAGCCTTCTCCAAGGTTGACATGACACGGAGGATTTATGAAATAGTATTGTTCCCATTATATTGCTATCATGATCAGTCAAATCGATGCAAATTTCTCCAAAAGAGTAACAATTTGAATATCTCACATTTAGTACTGGGTCTCAACTCGAGTTCATTTAATAAAATCGAAACTGCATACACATTGGGAATTTAATTGATACTAAGTTGCTCCTCTACCTAATATGCTCCATGATTTGAGAGAAAAGCAGAATAAAAGATCTCAACTTTTGCATATAGAAGACTTGGATTATAAGTAATTGGATTCATGAAATTTCCCTCATAATCAGCTTAATCTCCGGTTAATTCAAATACATGCACCTGCAAATTACATTTTCATTCTTTCTGATATCTTTAGAGTACTTATATATGTAATATATATAAATACTTATGTATTGAAGTCTGAGGTTCCAAATCGCTATTATATAGGCACAGGAGTGATTTGCAGAAAAATAGCTTTTTTTATGTTTTTAATTAATTGAAGAATAAAGCTAAAAATGTTTTTAGCTGCGGGAAAATCATCGCAAAAACTGAATTTCTTGAGATAAAATTTTCATTGCTTGATGACATTTTTTTAGTGGTCATCGCCATTGTATTATATTTATAAAAAATATAAAATATAAAAATAAAAGTATATAATTACTCTATGCACTATGCAGCAAAAAAAAGAACATGCCTTTTGTGCCATACCTTAGCGAGACACGAGCCGCCACTGGCGTCAACTCAAAATGTTGTCGCCATACAGTGAAAAGTTGCAATACCATTTCAAAAGATTCAGTTTTTGCGAAGAATTCGAGGTCTAAAAGAATTTTAATTGATCAAGAAGGTAAATTTTGCGAATTATTTCTGAGCCTCCATATGGCGTTTCGGTACTTGAGATTTGAATGTTTCAGTAGTATGAATCTTTGGATTAGATGTCAAAAAGAATGAAAAGGATATATGTTAAGTTGATGATTCAATCAAGTAGTTGGACTATTACCGGTACTCGTACATTATTAATATGCCTTGCACGATTGAGACTGAGCAGTAATACGCAGAATGACTGCAATTTACCAAATCAATGAGTTAAAACCCTACGCAATATTTAATAATAATAACTGTATTTTAAAAGTCAATCACAGTACAATTATAGTAATCATCAGGGTTGAAACAGGACGGCCGACAGGCTGGTTAATTTAATTAGACCCATGTCGACGTTGTCGACATTCAGTCTAGAATAAATTGTTTAGTCAATCATTACAACATTAAGAGCATATATATGTAACATAATTTGAGAGAATCTACATGTATGCTTTGTGATATTAGCACTGCGAACTGTTCTTCAGACAGTTGAAAACTTGATTACCGGCAACTTACACATGTAGTTCAAACCCTACTTCATTTCAAATAAAATTTCCGGAATCATATAATCTAGCCTGTATGAATTTTGGAAGCATTGTGCATTTCTCAACCTATCTTTTATAAAATTATTCCAGATCTTGAATAATTTCATCACATGCGATTGTTTACATAACACGTTGAGCTTAGAGACGCAATGAGTAATGGATTTCACTGCAATCTAGGGCCTACTACCCTAGCGCTTAACAATTAGATATCTCCAACATGTATTCATAACAGAGACAACTTTAGTTCAGATCAGAATCATCTGTGAGTATGTCATCTATTGTTGTATGGCTTGCAAATCTGCCTGTGGACTCTCAGGAAAACTTTCAATACCGGGTAGCCTAATTAATATTTGCTTACTTACATTGGACGTACGCAGCAACATCTCTCATTGACGGCACATGAAGATATCAATGAATTGTAACTGAAATGATATCCCGCAGTGTTTGGACAATCAGTCATCAAAAGAACAGAACAGAAAATTCTTGATAAAGTGGCAAGCTGCTGGTGCTTTATAGCATGAGTCTTAGTGTCTTCCATGAACCTAAAAGGTAATTCATTCACAGCAATTATCCATTTTTGACAAATCAAGGACAAGACCGACCATTAAAGAAAATCACAAAATCGCCTGTAAAATCGTTCAGGTGCATACGGCAATATCACTTTGCTCATGATCGTTTGCAATTGATCATGAATATCAGTCATTCAAAAAATGGAAACTTCATGTTGTCTGCTGCCTTTGTTAACGGTCCAATTTCATTCATATTCAAGCACGGGACGTCTGTGATGTGGATCTTATTCTGCGTGAAAAATGTAGGTTATACGGCATCTACATGAGAAGTTATCTGAAAATAATGAAAGAGAAGTCGTGAACTAGACCTGCTGTCAGAGTCCAGACTGGTGCCATCCTGATTGTCCTCTCTAGACAAAATCGAGAACAATAGCATAGATACCCGTATCTGATATCTATGACAGCAATGCATCATATGAAGACAAGAAATCTTTAGTAAAGTCAGGGATGTTGAGTCGGGAAAATCGACTGCGGGTATCAAATAATTCTCCGACTTCTATCCAGAAAAGACATTTTTGCGACTTTGATTCCGACAAAAAGCATAAACTCCAACTGTACATCCTTCCTAAAAATTCGCCGCAACCACATTTTTATATGCCAGTGGAGTGATTTATAAAGAATCATTTTTGTTTTCACATTATAATGATACCCACAATTTTTAAAGCTTAGAGCGTCGATGATGTTCGAAGACATTGGGAAAGCATCAAGCACATTACGAGAGAATGAATGAGGACCGATTCGACATCAATCATCAAAAAAACAGAGAAAGTATTTCCTTATCATTGTAATGGGCATGAACATTCAGCACAAAATGTAAAGGTAACGGTGCTAAAGAAAATTGACGGAAGCGACCAAGAAAGGAAATATTTCTTATAATTGATCGTTGATTGGTGATCCATTTTTATTGCTCTTAGATGCTTCGATATCAGATATCATCATCAAAAAGGGTCAGGCATTGATCCCTTCGCTTCAAATTGCTTGAATAATTCAAAACGAGTTTCTTCTGAATTATGATAGCAATAAAGTAGATGATGACTCGTATTCTGTATTTAGTGCCATATTTTCTACAGATAAATCAAAGAATTTATCTCATCTGAGATTTAAGATTTATATGTAAATAATTATGTCTTAGATAATTACCCCTATGTAGGAGATATGCCCTGAGAATCGACGAGTCGTAGCGAAGCGGAGAAATCGACGAGTCGATTGTCTACGCGCATATCTCCACCATAGAGGTAGTATCTGATACATCCAACGATTCTCAATTACATCAATTGTAACATAGATATGAGCGATTCTGATCATTTTCAAGTAGCCCATCTATCTTTCACCGGAGATTTTGGATAATCAGAATCCACGGAAATCTAGATATATACCTGGAAAGGAGGGTCAAAGATATCACTGCCCTAAATTATTAGCAGATTTTTTATATTTGCCGTAGGTTATACATTTAGAATACACCCCTGATATACAAGAGATATCCAGGGAATAGTTGGATATATCTAATTGAACACAGAATTATCTGAATTATCTGCTTAGTATAGGATATACATGTACTATGAAATCAATACTGATACAACAATTGAGGTCAACTTTCAGAAAACTCTAAGATTATGTTTCAGGCTAATGTCAAAAGCGCAAGGTCATTATCAAAGGAAGAGCATCAATATTTTTCGAATGTGAATACTAAATATGTCTGAGGTTCTTGTTTCAGTTTAACCTATCTTAACTAGCTACTTCCAAGATGAGACGAACAACCATCTCACGATCGGAGCTGCTGGCGAATCCACTGCAACTTTAAACTTCCGCTTCCACTCTCAGGTCGGTCCGTCTCAGATAGTCTGTCTGATCAGGGTGCCTGCTAGTTTCGCGGACTGTCAAAGTTGTTGCTCTCGACACTACCCCCAGACAGGTCATCCGAACAAAGTAGGGGAGGAATACTAAGTTGTATATTTTAACATACATGTACTACAGATTGTTTCATAAAAAATGGATCACCCTTAAACATCGCCTTAACTTCAACTTTGTCTAACTCCGCCAAACTTGAACGACTTTCTCTGAAATTTGGAAGATATGTCAGTTGTGCTTACTAATATCATTGTTGGAAATTTCAAGCATAAATATTGAGTTGTTTTCCTGTTATAGATAAAAAAGTAGTAGATAATTTGATCTTCATTTAGCAATGTTACACAAAATCATACCTCACTCTTATAAAATTACATTTGTTTCCTTTGTTATGTAATATGTTGTTCTACAAGCCAAAAGCTATCAAGCAAAACAAAAATAAAGAAAATCGGTCAATCAGAGCCAGTATAGCACCATTATTCATCAACAATAATGTAACTGCTACATGTGATTAACTGGACTTCATGTTCCATAGTTTCCTGACTTCGTTGCGGTGGTGTTAGCAGCACTCCTGATTGCTTTCAGCTAGAAATCTATCTCTTACCGGTTGAAAACAATACAAAGCACAAATGAACAATAACGAGATCGCATTCACAAAAGGCAGAGTGTCAGCCTTGCTAGAACTAGCGTTTTCTTTGTGATCTACAAGCAAGCGACTAAATGTCCCTTACACAGATGTGCATCCAAACGTAGAGACCGCCTAATTTTGAGATTTGTTAAAGTTGATCCAAGTCTCTCGTTAACTGAGATGGCTGCACTAGACTTGTCTATTTCTAAGTCCACTATTCGTAGAAGACTTATTGAGTCGAATTTCAAGAGCTGTAAGAGGCCCTCTCAGATCGAATTATCAGATCAGCATACAAAAAGACGTCTCAGATGGGCAATGAGTCATTGTCACTGGCGAAATCAATTGGATCGGGTTGTCTGGTCTGATGAGGCATCAGTCCGTCTGAAGGATAGTGATGGTCGATTGAGATTTTGGATAAAATCTGATCAGGAAATTCCGAGACATTTACATCGTCCCCGGGTACAAGGTGGTGCGACTCTACTGATTTGGGCTGGCATTTGGACCAATGGCCGCTCTGAACTTCACATACAGCAAGGAACCATGAATTCTGAACGCTATGTGAATGTTTTACGAATGAACATTGGCCAAATGACAGATCAACTTGGTGATCCATCGACTTGGTTATTTATGGATGATAATGCTACGTGTCACAGGAGTAGTAGAGTCAACTTATGCAAGTCTCAATTAGGGCTTAGGACATTATCTTGGCCAGCTCGTTCTCCTGATCTGAATCCCATAGAAAATGTATGGAGTATTCTAAAACGTGACGATCGTCGTTCACTGCTACCTACAGATGGCGTATCACAACTTACGTCACTGTTAAAAAGAGAGTGGAGAAAGTTAGATCAGTCAAAAATCAACGATATCATCGAATCAATGCCTAGACGAATTGGTAATGTCATTGACAATAAGGGTAGGGCCACAAAATATTAGCTTCTTAAGAACCGTTACTGTATCATAGCTTATCAGATTATATAAGGACATTTAAATATATTAGGGACATGAAATAACATGAAAAATGCTTTCTGTATCATACTTGTGTTTTATTTAGTCAAATTGTAGGATGATCCACTTTTTATGAAACGGACTGTATAAGCGGTGGCCAGCCGCTAATTATGGGGTCATCCTACATCTAATAGCCGAGTCAGTGGTACACTAAACTTTTGAGTTATTCTTCCTTCGGCGACTTCGCTAACGAAGCTCTTCCATGTTCCTGCTGAAGAAAACCACCCAGGAGTGAATCCCGGGGCCGAGGGTTGTCACGCGCCGAAGTAAGTCAAATCTGCTGCTAGATTTGACACAGCGGCAAGGCTCTAGTGCCGTTGAGGAGATCTAACTTCATACTGTATATTGCACCACTGACCTTGAATGTGAATGCATCATTTCATCGTTTCAATTTGTAATGGAACCTGCCGTGTGAAATTGGTAATCAGGAAATAAAAGTGTAGAGCGAAAGTTATGGACACGAAAGCTGTGAAAGTTTAGCTACTCATAGAACCGTGCTGGCAATGTGTGAAGCCCGATGATGCAAGCAATAATAAGGCAGTCTGAAAACAAGTAGAATTACAGGCACATTTGCTCATAGAAATAAACTGTTTATCTGAAGTTGGCTAGAATGGAAATTGACTCAAGGTCGCGGCACATCCGGGGAAACTAAGTTGGGGCATGAACCACCAATTAAAAGCTTCGATTTACACATGTGACTGATTCTAACCCAATCATACAGACGTTGGCAGGTGCATCTAAGTGAAAATGCGTGCGATTTATGTGCCGTTATTGTGCATTGCATGAACAAAATTCCCATTCTAATTAATTTCCATTCTAGAGGTTTTATTGTTGTCAATTTCTATGCATTTGCTAAACTTCATCATTGGTTGAAATTCACAACGTACGCGTCCGCATTGTCAACTGACTGTCGAAGAGTGACACCTTGGTTGATGAGGCTAGCAGCCGTTGCGTCAAGTGGCTGTTGCAATATAACAGCGGGAATCTAGACTCCGAGTGTTTGGATACTGAGATATTATAAACAACTTCCTACCGAATTGTTGCCCGTTTCTTGATTTTACAATGTATATTTACAATACTGAACTGATAGTATAAACGATGGTACCATGGCGCTTTATTTGACATGTCTAATATACATTCCAGTTTCAGATTGTTTCATAAAAAATGGATCACCCTTAAACATCGCCTTAACTTCAACTTTGTCTAACTCCGCCAAACTTGTACGAATTTCTCTGAAATTTGGAAGACATGACAGTTGTGCTTATTAATATCATTGTTGGAAATTTCAAGCATGAATATTGAGTTGTTTTCCTGTTATAGATAAAAAAGTAGTAGATAATTTGATCTTCATTTAGCAATGTTACACAAAATCATACCTCACTCTTATAAAATTACATTTGTTTCCTTTGTTATGTAATATGTTGTTCTACAAACCAAAAGCTATCAAGCAAAACAAAAATAAAGAAAATCGGTCAATCAGAGCCAGTATAGCACCATTATTCATCAACAATAATGTAACTGCTACATGTGATTAACTGGACTTCATGTTCCATAGCTTCCTGACTTCGTTGCGGTGGTGTTGGCAGCACTCCTGATTGCTTTCAGCTAGAAATCTATCTCTTACCGGTTGAAAACAATACAAAGCACAAATGAACAATAACGAGATCGCATTCACGAAAGGCAAAGTGTCAGCCTTGCTAGAATAGGGTTTTCTTTGCGAGCTACAAACAAGCGACTAAATGTCCCTTACACAAATGTGCATCGATGGCATAATGATGATTTTCGACTCTGTCGTAAAGAGGGCTCTGGCCGTCCAAATGACCAAATGACAGATCAACTTGGTTATTTATGGATGATAATGCTACGTGTCACAGGAGTAGTAGAGTCAACTTATGCAAGTCTCAATTAGGGCTTAGGACATTATCTTGGCCAGCTCGTTCTCCTGATCTGAATCCCATAGAAAATGTATGGAGTATTCTAAAACGTAACGTTCGTCGTTCACTGCTACCTACAGATGGCGTATCACAACTTACGTCACTGTTAAAAAGAGAGTGGAGAAAGTTAGATCAGTCAAAAATCAACGATATCATCGAATCAATGCCTAGACGAATTGGTAATGTCATTGACAATAAGGCTAAGGCCACAAAATATTAGCTTCTTAAGAACCGTTACTGTATCATAGCTTATCAGATTATATAAGGACATTTAAATATATTAGGGACATGAAATAACATGAAAAATGCTTTCTGTATCATACTTATGTTTTATTTAGTCAAATTTTAGGATGATCCACTTTTTATGAAACGGACTGTAGTTTAAGGAATGGATTTATCCACTTCAGTTTCAAAGATGACAGGTGTTGGTTGAAACTGTGGATTGAAAGTATCTTAGAACAAGAATTTTGGTAGTAAGTAAAACTCCACTTCTGGATAGCGCAAGATGGCCGCCATCGAAAAAAGTCGCTGACGTCCCCCCCCTCGAAAACGACAGAGTGTGAGACTCGGGTGAGTTGGCCTCGTGTGGGTTGACGTGGGCGACCGCCAAGGTTGACGTGGGCGACCGTCTAGGTTGTCGTGGTGGAATGGTGAAACGGACTTTAGATTTGGAATCAGCGTAAAATTCTGCATCGGTATGGTGAATTTGAAAGCAATCGCCGAGAAAAAATGTTTCTTCAAAATTTTGACAGAGATAGAATGTTGGACGTTTTGGGCTGTAGCGCCAAAACGAAGCATCGGATGGGAAAACGGAGGCCGGATTCGGATTCAGCGTGAAATTCTGCATCTGTATGGTGAGTTTCAAGTCAATCGGAGAGAAAAAATTATCGCTGACGTCCCCCCCCTCAGGAGAGCTAGCTTCGATCTTGGCTTCCAGTGGACGGATTTTGTCGTGCAATAGCTCGTTTGAAAGCTAAGAGTGAGACAAATTCACTGAAAGAAACGGCTTGTTCATATCTGTCTTCGTTTAGATGTGAGACGCCATTTAAGATTTTGGGAGATTGGCGAAAAACGACGGAGTTAGAATTTTGGACGTTTTGGGCTGTAGCTTCAAAACGAAGCATCGGATGGGAAAAAGGATTTCAGATTTGGAATCAGCGTCAAATTCTCTATCAACATGGTGAGTTTCAAGTCAATCGGAGAGAAAAAATTTTTCTTCACAAAATTTTTTCGAAAAAACGAGTTATTTTCGCGATGGCTGTGGGCTGTAGAGCCAAAACGAAGCATCGGATGGGAAAACGAAGGACAGATTTGGATTCAGCGTTCAATTCTACATGGAAATGGTGTATTTCCAGCTCAATCGGACCTCTAGAATCGGCGATAGAAGCGTTTTAAGTTTTTGGATGATGGATATTACGTCATCAGCTGATCGCCACACACTATATAAGCGGAAACCGACAGAGACTTTTCATTTAGAGGAGAGCGATTGTCAAAGGTAGGTCGTCTCTCTGAGCTCCGATGATAGCTTCGGACATTCCAAATTCCGACCGACTTAGAAAATTTCATTGCTGAAGTCAGCTAAGGCGTCAGACTTAGAGGTTCGTCAGGAGATGGCCTTCGTCTCCAGGACATAAAAGACTCCAAAACTTTAATGGCTTGTAACTTTGCTTCTACAAGTCCGTTTGACTTGATTCAAAAAAGGTTCGGCCGCTATTGACCTGCCCTAAGTGATAGACTACTTATAAAATGTCATAAGTAGTACTAAAAAGTTGAAAAATTTAAATTCACTAGTTTTGGAGGTTTTCTGGGGTTTTCGACCCTGCTGAAGTCAATGAAGGCATTTTTAATGATGTCTGAGCCAGTCTTCTCATGGTATAAGCGGCTTTTCACTGAAAGCGAGCAAGACACGGAGAGTTTTGCTGTAATATTCCACTGACAGGGTGTTCCTTCGGGACGGCCGACGATGCCGTAGTGATAAGTGTGGCAAGGGAGTGTGTCATAGTTTAGACCGAAACCGCTGAGGCAACTCATGTCTCATGTTGGGCATTTGACACAGTTCTCAACGTAGCACTTTGAACGCCAATCGGTTGAGTCTTAGCTATCTTGTCATGGGTGGCCTCTAAACATCTCCATTGCAAAACGCTGGTGAATCAAGCTCTCTACGGCTTGCTATCAAGCTGCTCAAAGTCTGTCAACCTCTTACCAACTCTACAGGTTTTCATGTCTGGCGATCAAGTCACGGAGATTTTCGGTGTGATACTTCCTTTCGACGGGCGTTCCTGTAAAGGGCGGCGGTGAAACCCGTAGCTATGTGTACCGAAAGGGACATTCGGCAATGGCCAATCTTGTTAAACCTCTCTGCGTCATGTTTGCAAGTGATTGCCTCTGTCTCAACGTAGTATGCATTCGCGCCAGGGCGACATTTAGCCCGACATTAGGCGACATTAGGCTGTAGAGCCAAAACGAAGCATCGGATGGGAAAACGGAGGACAGATTTGGATTCAGGGTCCAATTCTACATGGAAATGGTGTATTTCCAGCTCAATCGGACCTCTAGAATCGGCGATAGAAGCGTTTTAAGTTTTTGGATGATGGATATTACGTCATCAGCTGATCGCCACACACTATATAAGCGGAAACCGACAGAGACTTTTCATTTAGAGGAGAGCGATTGTCAAAGGTAGGTCGTCTCTCTGAGCTCCGATGATAGCTTCGGACATTCCAAATTCCGGGTTTCTGTAAGAAACCGACTTAGAAAATTTCATTGCTGAAGTCAGCTAAGGCGTCAGACTTAGAGGTTCGTCAGGAGATGGCCTTCGTCTCCAGGACATAAAAGACTCCAAAACTTTAATGGCTTGTAACTTTGCTTCTACCAGTCCGTTTGACTTGATTCAAAAAAGGTTCGGCCGCTATTGACCTGCCCTAAGTGATAGACTACTTATAAAATGTCATAAGTAGTGCTAAAAAGTTGAAAAATTTAAATTCACTAGTTTTGGAGGTTTTCTGGGGTTTTCGACCTTGCTGAAGTCAATGAAGGCATTTTTAATGATGTCTGAGCCAGTCTTCTCATGGTATAAGCGGCTTTTCACTGAAAGCGAGCAAGACACGGAGAGTTTTGCTGTAATATTCCACTGACAGGGTGTTCCTTCGGGACGGCCGACGATGCCGTAGTGATAAGTGTGGCAAGGGAGTGTGTCATAGTTTAGACCGAAACCGCTGGGGCAACTCATGTCTCATGTTGGGCATTTGACACAGTTCTCAACGTAGCACTTTGAACGCCAATCGGTTGAGTCTTAGCTATCTTGTCATGGGTGGCCTCTAAACATCTCCATTGCAAAACGCTGGTGAATCAAGCTCTCTACGGCTTGCTATCAAGCTGCTCAAAGTCTGTCAACCTCTTACCAACTCTACAGGTTTTCATGTCTGGCGATCAAGTCACGGAGATTTTCGGTGTGATACTTCCTTTCGACGGGCGTTCCTGTAAAGGGCGGCGGTGAAACCCGTAGCTATGTATACCGAAAGGGACATTCGGCAATGGCCAATCTTGTTAAACCTCTCTGCGTCATGTTTGCAAGTGATTGCCTCTGTCTCAACGTAGTATGCATTCGCGCCAGGGCGACATTTAGCCAGCTGTCGAAGGTTGCCTTATAAACTATCCATTGCATACGTTATGAGAACCATGAGTTCTACCTGTCTCTATCAATGAGATGAATTGATGAATGGAATGAAATGGGAGGACACTCACGCGCCACACGCAACATAACACACTTCTCTCTTCCGTAGTCTAACAAGCTCTTTACACATGGATCGCAGTCGATTGCTATCCCAGAATCATGTAAGCTATCTTAATTTTATTTAACACTATTTCATCTACCATTACCATCCATATGAAATGTTATAAGAATTGCAAGTTAAACTAAGTGTGCTACTATTTCCAAATGAAAAAGTATACATGGTTAAATCATCCACTGAAGCCCCATTCAAGTAAGTCAGTATGAAAGCAAAGATAATACGAAATAAAAATTTATTATGGCATGTATTTCAAAAGGTCTTCATCGTCAATATCGTCCCAGAGTCTGGCTTCACACAGATCACAAAAACAGTTCACTTGCTTCAATCGTTCTTCTACCGCGAGCCTCACTTTGTCGATGTACTCCCACTCCGCCATAGTTCGTGGCTGGGAGTTAGGGGTGTACCATTCCCATAATTGATGGAGGAATTTGGTGCTGGTGATCTCCATCCCATCATCAGTATCGTACTGCAGATACTTCCATCGTATGCCTGTTAGGTCGGGACACTCCTTCTCACATACACTCTCCTCTTCGTCATCCGCTGGTAATGACAACTTTCTAATGTTGTCGAGTCGGTATAATTTCTCCACCTTCCCCTTCGTTGGAGCGTTTGGTGCAACGAGCGCCTTTGGCGATGAGCATGGAGAAGAGAACTCCAATTTTGTGTTCGTTGTTTTTGGAGGGCTTGTCATGCTGACTGTGAATAATGACTTTGAAATGTTTTCTAATTCTTAAGTATAAACAAGCAACCAATCAGAATGAACAGCCAATGAATGATGAATATGGTAGTATATATGCAAAGTGACATTCGTGTCATTTCACTCTGTCTTTGAGACGTATAAGTGAAGTGTTCTCTAGCAAATTCTGTTATTATTTGAGGCGTACAAGTGAACTGCTCTCTCGTGAATTCCAAATTTGAGACGTATTATTTGAGTGAAGTCTCTATCTTGTTGAAGTATCAACCTTAAACTTGATTTCGTTGAAATGGTAAGTTGAAAATTTCTTCACTCATCTCCCTCAAACGTGTGGCTAATAGCATGTTCCTCAATTTCAGGCATCAACTTCATCACCAACGCCCTCCCTTCTCGAGGAAAGTTTAGAGTTGTTGAGTCAAGGTAGGTTGTAACAATACACTGAGACTTGAACAGAGATGATAGAATGATTTCTCTTTCAGGTGATGTGAGTTCCAGCTCAGGACTCTCACGACAAGGCAACGAGTGGGAATGTGCCGACTGCGGACATATGTTTACAAGGAAGCACAGTCTCCTTCGACACATCAAACAACGTGTGTGTCAACGCAAAGCGGCATCAATCTCCGAAGGTGGGGATGATTCTGTTAACGATGTCTCCTTTTCTTGCGATTTATGCATTCAGTCTTTTGAGTCACATTTTGAACTATCTTCACATAGACTTCGACACACGCATGCAAATGATCACTACACCAACGGTACCTCTACCATCTCCCTCATTAATGTTTCACATAATAATTTAGTACGCGACTACTGCATGGAGTCCAATACTCAAATAGTAGATTTTCCTGAGTGGCTCCTTCAAAATTCTAACATTATCGAAGCGTTCTTTAACAATTTAGACAATTTTAGAATGGAGGCGCTCATATACCTTAAACTAAAATATATTAAGATAGATTTTCAAACGGGTCAAGTGACGGAGAGAATACAGTTTCATGTTCCTTCTTCTTCCGCAACCGAAGTTGTAGACTGCGAGTCTTGGCTAAATTTTCACATTCAATGTTTAAAATCAAATGTAGATAAATTCAATCAACGCGACAGCGCTCTCATTTTTGATGGTGTGGACTCAGCCATATTCAAAATTTCCCTATTAGAAAGTCATACAGCTCGAGGCACATTTAAACTACCAAAAACGTTGTATAATAAGAAAGCTGTCATCAATGTCGATTGTAAATCACAGTGTTTCAAATATGCAGTCCTATCCATCTTTCACTATAATGATATCAACGCGCATCGAGATCGCACCTATAGCTATAGACAGTGGGAGGATGAACTAGACTTTGAAGGTTGTGATAGTAACAACATGAAAATCAAAGATGTAGAAACGTTCGAAAAACATAATCAGATTAAAATTGTAGTTCACGTGTGGGAGAAGGGGTTGAAGGGTGCCCACTATAATTCACGTTCAACTTGTTATGAACGTATAGTCAACCTCTTATTAGTAAAACAAGATGATAGCGAGGAATGGCACTACTGTGGTATACCCAAAATCTCTCGCGTGTACACTCACTTGGGGCACTCTAAAAGAGGTGAACATTTTCTATGCGACCGCTGCATCCGCTCCTTTTGGAGTAAAGATAAATTTGAAACTCACTATGAATGGTGCAAGCGAGGTAAATTACAAATGGAACGCATGCCCAAAGATAAAATATTTTCACATAGGGATAATGGTGACGAATTAAGTCCTCTGCGTGTCATTTACGCAGACATAGAATGCTACATTGATGATATCATCCACAAGCCAGCAGCCATATCCTGCTATGAAGTATGGCATGACCACTTTAGGAATAGACAAAACAAAATGCATACTTGGCAAGGTGAAGATTGCATTTCAAAATTTCTAGAATTTCTCGATAGAGCTGCCAAATTTCAACAATCATATGATTCCCAATTGCAGCGTAAGTCACTACATATGTCAGATGAAGACAAACAAAAATTTGAAAGTTGCACATCGTGCCCTAAATGTCATAAAACGTTTGATGACGATAAAATTAAGAAAGTGCGTGATCATGATCACATCACTGGTAAATTTAGAAACGCACTCTGCTCCAAATGTAACTTTTCACTTAGGTTGAGACGTCGTGTACTACCCGTCATTTTTCATAACTTTAAGGGCTATGACAGTCATATGCTCATAAAAGGAGGGTTGAGCCAGATGAAATCGTGGCAGTTTAATGTAATAGCGCAAACGAGAGAAAAATTCATGGCAATGACAGCAAAAGTACCAGTAGATAAAACTAAAGAAAATAAGACAGTCTTCTTCGAAATAAAATTTTTAGATTCATTCCAATTCATGTCCGCGTCACTAGCTTCTCTCGTTCGTAATCTCAAGTTTCTTCCCCGTAGTCAAACTTTGAAGAAACACTATCCAAACTTAACGGATGAAATAATCACTCGCAAAGGAGTCTTTCCCTATGCGTATTTTAGCTCAATGTCTAAACTAAATGAAACAACCCTTCCTTCCATTGACAAATTCCAAAACGATTTGACGGGTCAAGATTGTCCAGTACAGGACTATGAACATGCTCAAGCGGCATGGTTAAAATTTGATTGTAAAACGTTTGGCGATTATATGATCGCTTACTTAGAATTAGATGTCATTTTGCTGGCTGATGTCTTTCAGGAATTTCGACGAGTGGCATTAGAAGAAGACAAATTAGATCCTGTCCACTTTGTCAGTCTACCAGCCATGTCCTTTAAATCAGCCTTTAAAATGACTGGTGAGACCATCCATCTCTTACAAGACCCGGAGATGTATAACATATTTGAGCGCGGAATACGCGGTGGTCTCACATTTGTGAATAAACATCACATAAAATCTAAAACAGTAGGTAATGATCATATCCACCTAAAATACTATGACCAAAATAATTTATATGGCAGTTCACTGTCTAAACCACTACCTCATTCCGAGTTTAGTTGGTTAAATCAAGATGAGCTTGCGTATTACTCCAACCCTTCAAACATTCTGAAGATTCCAGATGAAGGTGATTGGGGATATTATTTTGAAGTGGATTTGATTTATCCAAATAGTATTAAAAATAAAACTGCTGATTTCCCACTCGCACCTGAATCTGGTGAAGTGACTGAAGATATGTTTTCACCATTCATGTCACAATTTCATAATAACTTAACAGAGTGTGGACAGCCAAGGTACAAACCATGCCGCAAACTTTTACTCACCCAATATGATAAGAAAAATTATCTCGTACACTTCTGCATACTAAAATTCTATTTAGAAATGGGCATGCTTCTAAAGTCAGTTCACCGCATCATCAAATTTAGACAGAAAGCCTTCCTATAACCATATATTGATAGTAACAGCCAGAAACGTGCACTAGCCCAAAATAATTTTGAAAAAGATTTTTATAAGTATAAGAATAATAGTCTATTTGGTAAGACGATGGAGGATGTTAGAAAACGCATGAACTACAAACTAGTCATTGATGATCAAAAATATCACAAATTGACCTCATCACCCCTTTTCATTGATAGAGACATTATCGATGAGGACCTTGTAGGTGTTAAAATGATAAAATCTGAAGTTGAGTTGTGCAAGCCCATCTATATTGGCCAAGCTGTACTAGATTACTCTAAGCTTGAAATGTACCAACTCTTTTATAAAATACTAAAACCATGTCCTCTCGTAAAAGAGGTTCGTTTGTTGGGTGGTGATACAGATAGTTTCTTCTTAGGTATTACCACTCAAAAAGATTTAAATTTTAATGAAGTAGCTAAGTCATTAGAAAAATATTTCGACACATCTAACTACAATCCCACTCATCCACTCTATTCCATACAGAATAAAGCCAAACTTGGTTGTTTTAAGGATGAAACAGCAGGAAAGGAAATAGATGAAATGATTCTCCTCCGTCCTAAAATGTATTCCATGAAATTAAAAGAATGTGCAGATAGTATTAAGCGTGCTAAAGGTATATCAAAATCCATTGTTCACAAAATGAAACATCGGTCCTATAAGAAGGCCTATAAAAATAAAACTATAACGTTTGTCAATATGACAATCTTAAAATCTCAAGTTCATACTGTGAAAACGCACACGTTCAAGAAACGAGCGCTTTCAGCATGGGAGGATAAGAGGTGTTGGATAGGACATAACACATCTCTTCCACATGGACATCCTGACACAAACATACCTCCACCCAAAAGAATAAAACTCACGCTACCACATTCAGGAGATGTATTGACATAATCAACTTTAACTCAGTATTTTGATGTTGCTTTTTGTAGATATACATGGTTGTTTTATGTATCGCATGAGATCGTTTCTTCCTTGTGAATATATGCCTACAGTCATCTCATTCCCCCTATATCTGTGAAAAGACTTTTTCATACACATATTTTTATTTCAATTTATTTCAACGCGTTTGTCAAGTTCATTTGATTCTATCAAGTCAGTACTATACACATTTGATTTACAAAACATGCTTTGAATACTGATACGATGAAGTTCTTACTTTCATTTTAAAACAACATTCCGATAAAATGATGAACTTACATTCTCAACTTTGTATAATACTAAGATATTTGATAATACAACCTAAGAGATTTTCAACTTGGATTTTTATTTACTTCGCTCAGTCTTTGTCGAAACGTATAAGATACAACCATAGTGTCATAAGACTCATGTGTGCGTTCATCGTAAACACATCAAGAACAAACCGCAATGATGATACTTCAAATATGTACAAAACTGAAATTTCAACAACGGAGTAAAAGTTTGAGATGATACACTCCTGGCAAACTAACTCATGAAGTAGCTTTGCTGTGATACATTTCTATCTGTAAACATGTGGTAATGTTAAAGTGAATCTAAAGCTTACCAGCTTATTAGTTGTTGATCATCGCATCAACGCTTTAACTTGTAAACAGTTATAATTTTATTTTTAATTTACAAATAGTAGAACGCTTAGTCTAACTTGCAAACTAGTAAATCTTATGATCTTATTTTACAAACAGTTATACCTTTCTTTCTAGCATATAAACTATTATACCTTTATTTCTAACATACAAACAGATAAAAATTTATTTCTAACGTACACACTGTTGAAACATCATTTTGTTTCTAACATGTAAACAGATAAAACTTTATTGAACACTGTTGAAACTTTATTTTATTTCTAACGCGCAAACGACTAAAATTTTATTTCTAACGTACACACTGTTGAAACTTTATTTTTAATCTGTAAACTGTTGAAACTATATCTTTCGTTTACAAATAGTAGAACGCTTAGTCTAACTTGCAAACTAGTAAATCCTACAATCTCATTTTACAAACAGATAAAACTTTATTTCTAACGTACACACTGCTGAAACTTTATTTTCAATCTACAAACTGTTGAAACTTTATTCTATTTCTAACACACAAACAGCTTAAACTTTATTTTTAACATACACACTATTGCAACTTTATTTTTTAATCTGTAAACTGTTGAAACTATATCTTTCATTTTCAAATAGTAGAACGCTAAGTCTAACTTACAAACTATCAAATCCCACAATCTTATTTTTACAAACAGATATAACTTAATTTCTAACGTACACACTGTTGAAACTTTACTTTTAATCTGTAAACTGTTGAAAGTATATCTTTCATTTACAAATAGTAGAACGCTTAGTCTAACTTGCAAACTAGTAAATCTTATGATCTTAATTTACAAACCGATAAAACTCTATTTCTAACATACACACTGTTGAAACTTTATTTTGAACTTGTAAACGTTTGAAACTTTATTTTATTTCTAACGCGCAAACGACTAAAACTTTATTTCTAACGTACACACTGTTGAAAATTTATTTTTTAATCAGTAAACTGTTGAAACTATATCTTTTATTTACAAATAGTAGAACGCTTAGTCTAACTTACAAACTATTAAATCCCGCAATCTTTTTTTACAAACAGATATAACTTTATTTCTAACGTACACACTGTTGAAACTTTATTTTTAACTTCTAAACTCTTGAAACTTTATTTTATTTCTAACATACAAACAGCTTAAACTTTATTTCTAACACATACACTATTGAAACTTTATTTTTGATCTGTAAACTGTTGAAACCATATCTTTCATTTACAAATAATAGAACGCTTAGTTTACCTTGCAAACTAGTAAATCTTGTTCGTCATCGAATCTAACTGTTTAAATCTTCGTCATGGAAATCAATGTTCCACAGTCATTTGAAAAAGATATGATCGCCCCAAAGTGATTTGATTCTACCTATTTCTGTTGGTGAGAAAAAAGAATACATTTTACGTGATTTCATTCATGATAAAGACGCTTCATATGGAATAGTCGAGAAGATGTTTGAATCTATTTTCTATCACCCCGTCGTCAAACAAACTATACCCTCTATTGCTATCAAAATTACCAATGGTTTACAAGAGTGCATCCATGTGAAAGATACTAAATCCCTCGTAACATTAGTGTTTCGGAAAACCAAGTGAAGTCATTGTGATATGTTTATTGAAATAAAAATATGTGTATGAAAAAGTCTTTTCACAGATATAGGGGGGAATGAGATGACTGTAGGCATATATTCACAAGGAAGAAACGATCTCATGCGATACATAAAACAACCATGTATATCTACAAAAAGCAACATCAAAATACTGAGTTAAAGTTGATTATGTCAATACATCTCCTGAATGTGGTAGCGTGAGTTTTATTCTTTTGGGTGGAGGTATGTTTGTGTCAGGATGTCCATGTGGAAGAGATGTGTTATGTCCTATCCAACACCTCTTATCCTCCCATGCTGAAAGCGCTCGTTTCTTGAACGTGTGCGTTTTCACAGTATGAACTTGAGATTTTAAGATTGTCATATTGACAAACGTTATAGTTTTATTTTTATAGGCCTTCTTATAGGACCGATGTTTCATTTTGTGAACAATGGATTTTGATATACCTTTAGCACGCTTAATACTATCTGCACATTCTTTTAATTTCATGGAATACATTTTAGGACGGAGGAGAACCATTTCATCTATTTCCTTTCCTGCTGTTTCATCCTTAAAACAACCAAGTTTGGCTTTATTCTGTATGGAATAGAGTGGATGAGTGGGATTGTAGTTAGATGTGTCGAAATATTTTTTTAATGACTTAGCTACTTCATTAAAATTTAAATCTTTTTGAGTGGTAATACCTAAGAAGAAACTATCTGTATCACCACCCAACAAACGAACCTCTTTTACGAGAGGACATGGTTTTAGTATTTTATAAAAGAGTTGGTACATTTCAAGCTTAGAGTAATCTAGTACAGCTTGGCCAATATAGATGGGCTTGCACAACTCAACTTCAGATTTTATCATTTTAACACCTACAAGGTCCTCATCGATAATGTCTCTATCAATGAAAAGGGGTGATGAGGTCAATTTGTGATATTTTTGATCATCAATGACTAGTTTGTAGTTCATGCGTTTTCTAACATCCTCCATCGTCTTACCAAATAGACTATTATTCTTATACTTATAAAAATCTTTTTCAAAATTATTTTGGGCTAGTGCACGTTTCTGGCTGTTACTATCAATATATGGTTATAGGAAGGCTTTCTGTCTAAATTTGATGATGCGGTGAACTGACTTTAGAAGCATGCCCATTTCTAAATAGAATTTTAGTATGCAGAAGTGTACGAGATAATTTTTCTTATCATATTGGGTGAGTAAAAGTTTGCGGCATGGTTTGTACCTTGGCTGTCCACACTCTGTTAAGTTATTATGAAATTGTGACATGAATGGTGAAAACATATCTTCAGTCACTTCACCAGATTCAGGTGCGAGTGGGAAATCAGCAGTTTTATTTTTAATACTATTTGGATAAATCAAATCCACTTCAAAATAATATCCCCAATCACCTTCATCTGGAATCTTCAGAATGTTTGAAGGGTTGGAGTAATACGCAAGCTCATCTTGATTTAACCAACTAAACTCGGAATGAGGTAGTGGTTTAGACAGTGAACTGCCATATAAATTATTTTGGTCATAGTATTTTAGGTGGATATGATCATTACCTACTGTTTTAGATTTTATGTGATGTTTATTCACAAATGTGAGACCACCGCGTATTCCGCGCTCAAATATGTTATACATCTCCGGGTCTTGTAAGAGATGGATGGTCTCACCAGTCATTTTAAAGGCTGATTTAAAGGACATGGCTGGTAGACTGACAAAGTGGACAGGATCTAATTTGTCTTCTTCTAATGCCACTCGTCGAAATTCCTGAAAGACATCAGCCAGCAAAATGACATCTAATTCTAAGTAAGCGATCATATAATCGCCAAACGTTTTACAATCAAATTTTAACCATGCCGCTTGAGCATGTTCATAGTCCTCTACTGGACAATCTTGACCCGTCAAATCGTTTTGGAATTTGTCAATGGAAGGAAGGGTTGTTTCATTTAGTTTAGACATTGAGCTAAAATACGCATAGGGAAAGACTCCTTTGCGAGTGATTATTTCATCCGTTAAGTTTGGATAGTGTTTCTTCAAAGTTTGACTACGGGGAAGAAACTTGAGATTACGAACGAGAGAAGCTAGTGACGCGGACATGAATTGGAATGAATCTAAAAATTTTATTTCGAAGAAGACTGTCTTATTTTCTTTAGTTTTATCTACTGGTACTTTTGCTGTCATTGCCATGAATTTTTCTCTCGTTTGCGCTATTACATTAAACTGCCACGATTTCATCTGGCTCAACCCTCCTTTTATGAGCATGTGACTGTCATAGCCCTTAAAGTTATGAAAAATGACGGGTAGTACACGACGTCTCAACCTAAGTGAAAAGTTACATTTGGAGCAGAGTGCGTTTCTAAATTTACCAGTGATGTGATCATGATCACGCACTTTCTTAACTTTATCGTCATCAAACGTTTTATGACATTTAGGGCACGATGTGCAACTTTCAAATTTTTGTTTGTCTTCATCTGACATATGTAGTGACTTACGCTGCAATTGGGAATCATATGATTGTTGAAATTTGGCAGCTCTATCGAGAAATTCTAGAAATTTTGAAATGCAATCTTCACCTTGCCAAGTATGCATTTTGTTTTGTCTATTCCTAAAGTGGTCATGCCATACTTCATAGCAGGATATGGCTGCTGGCTTGTGGATGATATCATCAATGTAGCATTCTATGTCTGCGTAAATGACACGCAGAGGACTTAATTCGTCACCATTATCCCTATGTGAAAATATTTTATCTTTGGGCATGCGTTCCATTTGTAATTTACCTCGCTTGCACCATTCATAGTGAGTTTCAAATTTATCTTTACTCCAAAAGGAGCGGATGCAGCGGTCGCATAGAAAATGTTCACCTCTTTTAGAGAGCGCTGTCGCGTTGATTGAATTTATCTACATTTGATTTTAAACATTGAATGTGAAAATTTAGCCAAGACTCGCAGTCTACAACTTCGGTTGCGGAAGAGGAAGGAACATGAAACTGTATTCTCTCCGTCACTTGACCCGTTTGAAAATCTATCTTAATATATTTTAGTTTAAGGTATATGAGCGCCTCCATTCTAAAATTGTCTAAATTGTTAAAGAGCGCTTCGATAATGTTAGAATTTTGAAGGAGCCACTCAGGAAAATCTACTATTTGAGTATTGGACTCCATGCAGTAGTCGCGTACTAAATTATTATGTGAAACATTAATGAGGGAGATGGTAGAGGTACCGTTGGTGTAGTGATCATTTGCATGCGTGTGTCGAAGTCTATGTGAAGATAGTTCAAAATGTGACTCAAAAGACTGAATGCATAAATCGCAAGAAAAGGAGACATCGTTAACAGAATCATCCCCACCTTCGGAGATTGATGCCGCTTTGCGTTGACACACACGTTGTTTGATGTGTCGAAGGAGACTGTGCTTCCTTGTAAACATATGTCCGCAGTCGGCACATTCCCACTCGTTGCCTTGTCGTGAGAGTCCTGAGCTGGAACTCACATCACCTGAAAGAGAAATCATTCTATCATCTCTGTTCAAGTCTCAGTGTATTGTTACAACCTACCTTGACTCAACAACTCTAAACTTTCCTCGAGAAGGGAGGGCGTTGGTGATGAAGTTGATGCCTGAAATTGAGGAACATGCTATTAGCCACACGTTTGAGGGAGATGAGTGAAGAAATTTTCAACTTACCATTTCAACGAAATCAAGTTTAAGGTTGATACTTCAACAAGATAGAGACTTCACTCAAATAATACGTCTCAAATTTGGAATTCACGAGAGAGCAGTTCACTTGTACGCCTCAAATAATAACAGAATTTGCTAGAGAACACTTCACTTATACGTCTCAAAGACAGAGTGAAATGACACGAATGTCACTTTGCATATATACTACCATATTCATCATTCATTGGCTGTTCATTCTGATTGGTTGCTTGTTTATACTTAAGAATTAGAAAACATTTCAAAGTCATTATTCACAGTCAGCATGACAAGCCCTCCAAAAACAACGAACACAAAATTGGAGTTCTCTTCTCCATGCTCATCGCCAAAGGCGCTCGTTGCACCAAACGCTCCAACGAAGGGGAAGGTGGAGAAATTATACCGACTCGACAACATTAGAAAGTTGTCATTACCAGCGGATGACGAAGAGGAGAGTGTATGTGAGAAGGAGTGTCCCGACCTAACAGGCATACGATGGAAGTATCTGCAGTACGATACTGATGATGGGATGGAGATCACCAGCACCAAATTCCTCCATCAATTATGGGAATGGTACACCCCTAACTCCCAGCCACGAACTATGGCGGAGTGGGAGTACATCGACAAAGTGAGGCTCGCGGTAGAAGAACAATTGAAGCAAGTGAACTGTTTTTGTGATCTGTGTGAAGCCAGACTCTGGGACGATATTGACGATGAAAACCTTTTGAAATACATGCCATAATAAATTTTTATTTCGTATTATCTTTGCTTTCATACTGACTTACTTGAATGGGGCTTCAGTGGATGATTTAACCATGTATACTTTTTCATTTGGAAATAGTAGCACACTTAGTTTAACTTGCAATTCTTATAACATTTCATATGGATGGTAATGGTAGATGAAATAGTGTTAAATAAAATTAAGATAGCTTACATGATTCTGGGATAGCAATCGACTGCGATCCATGTGTAAAGAGCTTGTTAGACTACGGAAGAGAGAAGTGTGTTATGTTGCGTGTGGCGCGTGAGTGTCCTCCCATTTCATTCCATTCATCAATTCATCTCATTGATAGAGACAGGTAGAACTCATGGTTCTCATAACGTATGCAATGGATAGTTTATAAGGCAACCTTCGACAGCTGGCTAAATGTCGCCCTGGCGCGAATGCATACTACGTTGAGACAGAGGCAATCACTTGCAAACATGACGCAGAGAGGTTTACCAAGATTGGCCATTGCCGAATGTCCCTTTCGGTACACATAGCTACGGGTTTCACCGCCGCCCTTTACAGGAACGCCCGTCGAAAGGAAGTATCACACCGAAAATCTCCGTGACTTGATCGCCAGACATGAAAACCTGTAGAGTTGGTAAGAGGTTGACAGACTTTGAGCAGCTTGATAGCAAGCCGTAGAGAGCTTGATTCACCAGCGTTTTGCAATGGAGATGTTTAGAGGCCACCCATGACAAGATAGCTAAGACTCAACCGATTGGCGTTCAAAGTGCTACGTTGAGAACTGTGTCAAATGCCCAACATGAGACATGAGTTGCCTCAGCGGTTTCGGTCTAAACTATGACACACTCCCTTGCCACACTTATCACTACGGCATCGTCGGCCGTCCCGAAGGAACACCCTGTCAGTGGAATATTACAGCAAAACTCTCCGTGTCTTGCTCGCTTTCAGTGAAAAGCCGCTTATACCATGAGAAGACTGGCTCAGACATCATTAAAAATGCCTTCATTGACTTCAGCAGGGTCGAAAACCCCAGAAAACCTCCAAAACTAGTGAATTTAAATTTTTCAACTTTTTAGCACTACTTATGACATTTTATAAGTAGTCTATCACTTAGGGCAGGTCAATAGCGGCCGAACCTTTTTTGAATCAAGTCAAACGGACTTGTAGAAGCAAAGTTACAAGCCATTAAAGTTTTGGAGTCTTTTATGGCCTGGAGACGAAGGCCATCTCCTGACGAACCTCTAAGTCTGACGCCTTAGCTGACTTCAGCAATGAAATTTTCTAAGTCGGTCGGAATTTGGAATGTCCGAAGCTATCATCGGAGCTCAGAGAGACGACCTACCTTTGACAATCGCTCTCCTCTAAATGAAAAGTCTCTGTCGGTTTTCGCTTATATAGTGTGTGGAGATCAGCTGATGACGTAATATCCATCATTCAAAAACTTAAAACGCTTCTATCGCCGATTCTAGAGGTCCGATTGAGCTGGAAATACACCATTTCCATGTAGAATTGGACGCTGAATCCAAATCTGTCCTTCGTTTTCCCATCCGATGCTTCGTTTTGGCTCTACAGCCCACAGCCATCGCGAAAATAACTCGTTTTTTCGAAAAAATTTTGTGAAGAAAAATTTTTTCTCTCCGATTGACTTGAAACTCACCATGTTGATAGAGAATTTGACGCTGATTCCAAATCTGAAATCCTTTTTCCCATCCGATGCTTCGTTTTGAAGCTACAGCCCAAAACGTCCAAAATTCTAACTCCGTCGTTTTTCGCCAATCTCCCAAAATCTTAAATGGCGTCTCACATCTAAACGAAGACAGATATGAACAAGCCGTTTCTTTCAGTGAATTTGTCTCACTCTTAGCTTTCAAACGAGCTATTGCACGACAAAATCCGTCCACTGGAAGCCAAGATCGAAGCTAGCTCTCCTGAGGGGGGGGGCGTCAGCGAAAAATTTTTCTCTCCGATTGACTTGAAACTCACCATACAGATGCAGAATTTCACGCTGAATCCGAATCTGGCCTCCGTTTTCCCATCCGATGCTTCGTTTTGGCGCTACAGCCCAAAACGTCCAACATTCTATCGCTGTCAAAATTTTGAAGAAACATTTTTTCTCGGCGATTGCTTTCAAATTCACCATACCGATGCAGAATTTTACGCTGATTCCAAATCTAAAGTCCGTTTCACCATTCCACCACGACAACCTAGACGGTCGCCCACGTCAACCTAGGCGGTCGCCCACGTCAACCCACACGAGGCCAACTCACCCGAGTCTCACACTCTGTCGTTTTCGAGGGGGGGGGACGTCAGCGACTTTTTTCGATGGCGGCCATCTTGCGCTATCCAGAAGTGGAGTTTTACTTACTACTAATTTTAGTGGAGTTATTTCGAATGAATCACCAAGTTGTCACTCAGCTAAGTTTGAGACATGAGAAGATCCGAGAACTCTTAGCCTATGCAATATTTGAAGCTAGCAATATATAATCAATTGTGCAGACACACTTCAACATTCATCTTGTAGTTCAAGTGATTGAGGGAATCCTGATATTGATAAAACCCCCCTTAAAAATTATTGGGGGTCTCAACCTCTCGCAAAGGCTATTCAAAGTGCTCGTCAATCATCGTCTCTTGTAGCGTGTTCTGCTAGCCAAATGTGTTACGCGCTTGAATTGCGATCTATTTTGCTGCGTTCGAGTCCCTTCTCGTCAACCAATTGCTTTTGTGTTGGAAGTGAACATGCCCTCAAATTCATCCAAACCAGTGAAAAATTGTTTCCATCTCAACTGATGAAGTACGGAAAATGTCAGCAACTCAGATCGGTCGTTTATCCAAGTCACAACTCAGTTCTGCTCTCATAAGTGCAATAGATGCCATGAACACAAAGAATCAGTCTGATCTTCTCACTATTGATTCTTTCAAACATACGTTCAATGAGATGATTGGTAGCATAAAAGAGGAACTGATGATACAAAACGAAAAATGAATTGAGGAACTTCAGAAAAATTTCTTGTCGAAGTTGGAGGACATCAAAACTCGATTCGTTGAACGAATCGAAAAGACGATATTATCGAAAATGGATGTGAGGTTCCAATCTTTCGGAACATCTATGGAGAAAGAGTTATTGAGTGAAATGGAAGATCGCATCAGCAGAAGATAACTTGATAATTTTTGGATTACCAGATCGAGGGAATAGTGATATTGACTTTAAAAAGATGCCTGACTTGTTGAAAGTCCTTGACAATGAACTTAATTCAACTTGTATAAAGTGAGCTTTTCGTATCGGAAGAATTGGTAACAAGCTGCGGCCAATAAGATCATTCTGGATTCTTTTAACACCCGCATGCCTCTATTGAAGGCTGGTCCTATGTTAAAGAAATCAACAGAATTTTCGAGGACCTATGTGCCGCCAGATTTAACTAATAAACAACAGGAAGAAGAGAAGATTTTGCGTGATGAACTTCGATCTTTACGTAATATGGGTGAAGATGTTTACACACGAAAAGGCAAAATCCTTTACCGTACGCAGTGTGTTTATCAACGGAACTTATTGTGGTCGTTTATGTGCTCCTAAACTCCTTATGATCAATGCTCATTCTATTGCTTCAGCGGGAAAAATGGATGATCTCAGACTCCATTGTTCTTCTATGAATCCTGACATAATAATTGTTACAGAATCATGACTGAGTGATCTTCACGATGGTTCTGTTTTCCAAATCGAGGGTTATGATTTTTTCAGATGTGACAGGAAAAGTCGTTGTGGTGGTAGTGTTGCAGTTTGGGCATCATCGAATTTGAAAGTTTCTACTTTTCTGGATATTACTTCACCATCCTTTTCTGAGTGTATGTTCTTCAAATTAAATTATGATGGTCATTTATATTTTCTACTTGCCATGTTTGTGCCGCCTAATTCTACAGCATGTCATCGAGAATTGAATGAATTTATTATTCACCATCCTGACAATATTGCTGATAATTTATGTTCCCCCCCAATATTATAATTGGAGGCGACGCAAATGATTTTGATTATTCTGCTGTTAAGCGCTCATTTGATCGTGTTAATAAAGTTACGGTACCGACACGTTTCGATAGTATTTTGGATATTTTCCTTGTAACTAAATCTTTGTATGAAAGCTATAATAGTGCTGAAGATGGACCTACTATTTTTAATCATCGCAGAGGATTCCATTGTACAGTTTTTAGAACCTTTTGAGCAGATGCTTCAAAGTGGGTCTTTTGCACACAAGCTGTTTGATTTTTACATTGCAGATTTTTATATCTATCCTTAATGATATTTCTTTTCAAAGTGTTTATGATGCTGTTGATATTCAATCTAAAGCTCGAAACTTCTATGCAATTTTTCTTGAATGTGTTTTTTCGTATATACTAGTAAAAGAAGTCTTTCTATCAAAAAAAAGACAAACCTTGGATGTCTGCATTGGCAAAATAAGATGGTCAGGAAGATGTTAATCGAAGATGGAAGGCCTACCGAAATCGAGATTTTCAAGAATATAATCGCCTGAAATTTAAATTCAAGGAAATTTTTCAACGTTGTAAAAAGACATTTGTGTTCAAAGACCTAAACAATCTTCAAAGGACATTTCACAGTGTTATAGAGGCAAAATTGGCAATTGTCCTATTGAGTCGCTGATTGTTCAATATCCTGATGCTGCTGTTGCTGCTATGGAAATGAATCAAAGATTTATTGACAATTTTAGTGAGCAAAGGGAATTTGAATTCAGCTTTGATGATTACTGGTGTCCTCTATCCGACCCAATGGATATTTTTCATCTCTTAGATAAGTTGTGTCTACGCAAAGCTACAGGAGCAGATGGAATTCTTAATCGTTTGTATAAGATTGCCGCACCATTTATTTCTAAGACATTGTGGACATTAACACATCTGTTTTGTGTCGTGTTCTGCCATCATTTTTTAAGTCATGTCATGTAACGCCCGTGCCTAAGATGGGTAAAGTGTGTATAGAAAATCTGAGACCTATCAGTAGTTCCAATGTGCCATGTAAAATCCTCGAAAAACAAATTTTGTCACATACGCATTCATATATTGTCAAATACACTCAGCCTTTTCAATTCGCTTACAAACCGAAATCTGATTTCACCTGTGCATTTTTACTTTGCATGATTACCTGACCCAAATATTAGATTGCCTGCGGCTTTGTTAATCACATGCGATTTTTCATGTGCTTTTGATAGGGTCCGACATGAAATTTTGGTAGATAAATTGTATAAATTGGATTTCCCTCATGGTTTCATTCAGTGGATTTATTCGTATCTAAAGGATCGCCATCAAAGTGTAGAACTTCGTGATATCTGTAGTGATCCAGTGTTTGTAAGCAGTGGTTATCCCCAAGGATCTTTGTTAGACCCGCTTTTATTCCTTCTTTATTGTCATGATGTCATGCCAAAGCATTCTCCAACGGAGTATATTCAGTATGCGGATGATTTGAATATTCTCATTCTTATTTCAAAAGATGAACAAGAGTCGAAGCTTCGTGTTATTGAAGAAATTTCTAACATTCAGAAATGGTCCGATAATAATGATCTTCTTATTTGCGGCGAAAACAAAAATTGTAATTTTTGGAAAGCAGAATTTCACTTGTAACGATGCTTTTTCTAATTCATCGTTTAGCGTTGTCAAGAGCGCGAAAATACTCGGTGCCACATAGGGCCAAGATATATCCTGGAGTTAACATTCTAAACAGATTGAGCTTAAATGTTCACAACGTCTGTTTTTACTCAAGTCTCTAAAATATACTTTATGTCACGATGATTTGTGGAGAGTTTACTATAACATTATTGAAAGTTTGATGTTGTATTCTACTACCCTTTTAAAGTTCTGTCATCTGAAACGAAATCTATGCTGTCTCGTATTTCTAAACGTTGCAAGAAAACAATTTGCAAACCCGAATGTATACGGTCCGTATGTTCGAATACTGTTGAAAATCTGTCTGTCAAAAGGTTCAGAACATTTGAGTCGTTGTGTATGAATTCAGGACATCCATGTCATCCTTTGAATATATTTAGACCGAAGCAATCCGTCAGAGGTATTACGATTCCATTTTGTCGCACAACTCGTAGACAAAATTCTTTTCCAATACCTTTTTTGCAACATCAAAGTGGTTATGTAAAACTCTAACATTGCTGTGTATTTTGATTTTCATTTTGACAAATATACTGCTTCTCTCTCTCTCAAAATTCAAAAATTCAAAAAAGTTTAACAAAAAAAGTGGGATCAAACAGATACATTACAATAATGCATTATTATGTTGACCGGCAGAAGATGAAAGATGACAATGAGGAAGTGAGATGAAGGTTAAAAGCCACTGCACCACTATCGCCGCTGATTTTCATAAAATAACGATGAATGTCTGAAAAGTACTGGGATGTTTGCAAATGAGGCTAGATATAGATGAGTCAATGAAGCATGCATGAAATGATGAAAGCTCAATACATAAGGAGGAGAGGAGGCAATATATGCATCACTTTGTTGTCAATAGATTCATTTATATAATTCAGGGTAATACTTTAACTTATTAATGATTTTTATTAAGCAGTATTATTTACACATCAAACCCAGCAGCAGATTATTTACTCTATGGTCTTGCTATTTAATCGGAGAACTGTTATTTACTAACATTTGATGTTGTTAATGAAAATACATAATAAATGATATTCAGTGCATACCTGAAATGTGGTTAGAGAATGTTTAGGAATTATAATATCACCAGCAGTTATGTCACCGTTCTCCGATGTAAATTTGTCACGAGTGACTGATGCATTTGCCTGTTCTGCTATGGACACATCCTGATTAAGACTCAATATAGAGGCAAAGCAGCAGCAATGCATTCATACTATCAATGCATCTTTTTATTTTTTAAATAAATCTTTTATTTCATACGACATCTCACAACAAATACAAAGAAGAAGACAGTTATCTGAGTTCGTTCAGGTCTCTGCACACTGGAAAACAAGACAATATACTCGTTGCATTGCCTCTGTATCTCAAGACTTAGGCGCTGTTTCAAAAACGTTGTTGCCCGAGCTTCACCCGTGACGTACGCAATCCTTTTCCCTATTTCCTTGATCATCGACAGCGCATCCATTCTGCAGACACCAAGTGTTTCTGCTGCAATTGGACAGAACACTTATGAATGCTGCAGACCTTCACACTTTCTCCGCTTTTTGTCCTTCGCTCTTGAAGCTAACTTCCCCCTTCAAGGCTTGAAATTTGGAAATTGCTTGCGGCCAGGGTATCGACACAAATGAAGTCCCAGACAAGCTGTCTACCTCTGTTCCAGGGGGTTAGAGTTACACCATCCGGCCTTGCGGCTCAAGAATAGTAGGCAAGCCGGCAGAAACTAGCGATCTTTGAATTATATCTTTGGCCTCCGTATGTCGTGCAGCTCTTCCTGAATGGCCCCAAGTCGGAGAGGTATTGATATGCGTAGCCGTTCGTTGTCTAGTTTGAGGCCCAGACTTGGAAGTGGGATAGCGTTTAGCCAAGCACCAGCTCCAGGGGATGAAGCAGATAGGAGTCTGCTTTTTGTCTTGACATTGGATGTTGAATTCAGAATTATATTGAATTCAATGTATTGTCTTTCCTAACTATTATCAAGGTGTCTGCATCTGGTCGATTCATATGACCATAGCAATCGGATGAAGCCTTGTATTTAATTTCTATTGTCTCTGATACATTCATTTTGCTCACATTGATTAGATAAGTCAATCATGTCCACCGATGGATTAAATCCCGCTTATCGGTGGGTTGGTCTACATTCCGCTATTTATGGTTTCAGATTTCACGTCATCTTTCCAAAATTTGCTTTTTGGCGTAAGACCTTTGTGTACTGCATGTTGACATTATTGAAAAACATTCAGGTAATGGTTGGTCAAATTCAGCTATCTATGGTTCTAATATGCATTGCCTTTTCAATATATTCGTCTATCGATCTGATCTGTCTCATTGTTAGAGAATATTCATATGCGCATAGAAATCTGATCGCATAGCATTTTCCATGCAACCTGATCGCATAGTGGAATTAAAGCCTTTCTTTCATGGCTATAGCGTTATGGACATTCGACAATGAAATGACAGATATCTTCAATCTTATTCAGGTGACACCACAGAATTAGATTGTTTAATAGTATCACTTTGCTAGAAGTGATTCAAACTGATGGCACATGCAGGAAATTTATAATATCTTACAGAGATAGGAAAAATAGTCGTGCGTCGCTTGCGGATTGCTCTGAATTCCTTCAAAATGCTCCGATCGCCTCGACTTCTTCAGATTCGAAGAATTCAGATCATTGCGCAAAAGTTTTCTCGATAATGTTGGGTCCTCCGATCATTTTAAAAAAAGTTAGCGGGCGCATGAAAAAAACGTTCACAAACTTCTCTGTAGAACTTGACATCGTCTGTGTCTCTTTTCCGGTTGATAACAGTCACTGAAACTTTGCACAATTTTGCGTGTTTAATGTTGAACTGGCTGCTCATTGCTCGATTGCTATGGTATTTAGTCAGCAGATTGTGCCATTTCATTTACGTTACATGTTCCAATGTTTCCCTTCTAGTCAAACGGAAGAAGAGACATCCTGTCTAATTCTGTGGGTGACACAATTTCCAAACATAGTCATTATTAGTGTTGCGATTTTGATACGTACTAACTTCTGCTGCTAGTGTGTGATTTCCAGTTCTTAATCTGATAATATTTTCTATCTTAGTTTTATTATTACTAACTGCTAGGTATGTCTTTAACTCGCACTGAAATCTGCACAATTCGAAATAGCTTAATCCTTTCTTGTTATGTTTAGCACTGTCAATCCATTATTTTCTTAAATATTCTATTAATGTATTGTCAATTATTTTTTTGGACTTTCCACTGCATTCCATGTCTTGTATTTCTTGCAGATTGATTTATGAAGCAATGTATGTATTCTAGTGCACCACGTATTACGAAATGATATACGGTCTCTATTTTTATTAATGGTTTTGAATATTCGTGTGATTGATCTGTTATCATCACTTCTATTCAACTTGAGAAAGTAATTCAAAGCCGATTTGTAATAATAGTTTTCTATTGGTTGAACACCAAATTCACCGAGAAAGCAATAATTAGGAGTTGTTATTCGTATGATATCTTTTGTAAAGCTGCATAATCAAACGATGAAGGTCACTTAAATTTTTGTCAAAAAACAATTCACTTCCATACTTCATTTTCGATCTTGTCAACATTTCTAATATTTCTGTCAATATATTGCCATTAACAGTATTGAATTCTTTCAGGGTTTTGGCGGTTGCGCATGAAGATGCTTTTCCTTTTTTAGCTAAATCTTCAACATGCATTCGATCGGTTTTGATATCCAAACACCCAAGTACTACTTCAATTTTTACTACTTCAATTTGCGAAATGCTATCATTCAAAATTAGCTCGTCACATTCTTTTGCTTCATTAATTATCATTATTTTTGTCTTATCATAATTAAGTTTTAGACTGTTAGCTTCACAAAATGTTTGGAGAAATTTTATTTTTTTACAATGCCAACTTGTGATTCGCTCAGTAACAATGTATCATCGGCATATGTAAGTGCAGCTAAATTTGCATTAGTTATTTTTGCAGGGTCAAATTCACTGATATTTTCGCACAGTTCATTTAAAAAATCATTCATGTATATGCAGAACAATGTGGGAGATAGACTATCTCCTTGTGGAATAGGAGTGTGGCAGTAAAACACGTCAATTTCTTCTCCATTGAAAAGAACTTTATATTCTTTGTCCTTTATAATACTTTCTATGAGTGATAAATATTTATCGCTAGGTATGACATATTAAAAATTTTCAATCAAATTGCACTTTTTTATGATGTCAAAAGCTTTTGAAAGATCAACAAAGCATGTATACAGTGGCTTCTTTTCATTCTTGCATGTTTGAACAGTTTGTTTTAAGACCCAGATGTTGTCGATAGTAGAATGCCCCTTTCTGAAACCAGTCTGTGATTCATGCAATTTTTCATACTTGTCAATCCAAGAATTTAATCTACCATCTAATATTCTTGTCAATAATTTTTCGATGCATGAAGATAAAGTTAGATATCGATAAGAATTAGCATCATTTTTATTATCCTTCTTAAAAATGGGAGTGATCCAGTTAGAATGTCAAGGATTAGTATAATCGTTCATTATTTGATAATCTAAAGCATGCAAAATATTTGTTTGATTCAGGTCATTCTTTAGCATTCTGTACACAACGCCATTTGGGCCACTGGATTTTGAATTTTTTGAAAGTCTTATTGCATTTTCTACTTCCGCTATCGTAATATTCATATTTAAAGTGTCATCATCTCTAAGAGAGCTCGTTTGAATAGGAAAAGAGTCTAATTTTTGATTAAAGCTTAGATTTTTTATTTCTTTATCCCTTTTCTCTATGTTTTCTTTAAACGATTGAGATTTTAGTGTTCGATTGAGTTTTATGCTTAGCGCTTCTACTAGGTTTGTTTTTATTAAGTAGTTCCCAATATTTTTTAGGTCTCTTGCTTCATTTAGTTCATTTAGTTCATTTAGTTTCAGTCTCTGTACCTTTCGCTTTTCCTTTTTCAAATTTTTGTTAAGTTCCCGTTTCGTTTGCATTAATGAACTTAAATTTAGTTCAGTTTGATCTGACTTATGCATTTCAACATTTTGTTTATGTGTTATTTTAAGACATCTTGTTTTCTCAGAATGAATTGTTTGGCTACTAGCAATCGTTGTAGCTTGCAATGATTCCTTATTAACTAGTACTAATTTATCATAAATCTGTGACTTATTTAATTGTTTATTTGTAACTTCATCTAATCGTTTTGATCCTTTGTCTGAAACAACTTGGGGATACTTTTCGAAATTGCATTTAGTCTTCCATTTGAAGGGAATGATGCGATCGTTACGATTATTTTGTAAATTGTATTTCTTATCTGGGAGCTTAGTTGCGGTTGATTTAGGAACAATTTTTATATCGATTTCCATTGATCTATGATCAGTGTATAATTTTGGTTCCATTATTTTGAAGGCTTCTAAATATTTCAACATAGATTCCGATAATATCAAATAGTCTATGACCGATTTACAACATCTGTCGTTTTGAAGCCTGCAGAAAGTGTGTTTGTCGCTTTCATATCGCTCATTAGCTATAATAAGTGATGTTTCATTGCAAAAGTTTATTAGTTCTCGACCTTGCTTATTTATAACTAAGTCTTCAGAGTTTCTTAATGGGAGATTTAAATGTTTGTCATCATTAATTTTACCAATTCTGGTATTTAGATCTCCCAACATGATTACATGCTGCATCTTTAAAGTTATCACGGTAATCTTCGTCGGCATATTTAGATTCTCTGCATTCTGTATAACAGAAAATTAAATGTATTTTTTAACATCTTTCCACTACTTGTTTTTCATTTTTACAATTACTATATCTCCATTTTCATTTATCAAATTCTCAATGCTGATGTTCTACCATTTTTGTGGTAGAAATTAATTCCTTTGATTTGTCGGCCAAAATTATTTTTAGTTTTGCTAAACGTTTTTATAAAGTCATATTGGTCAATTGTCAAGAAATCATGTTCATTTAAATGTGTTTCAGTGTAACATATTATATCAGCATAACATGCATCTTTGATCATATTGATATCTTTAATGTTGTTAATATTTAATCCATTGATGTTAGTACGAAACAGCTTTATTGTTTCCGTTTCATTCTCACTTCTTGCCTCTGATGTTACCGTCTCCTCTCCTCCTTCGTTTTCGCTAAAAATGTTGCTGTGTGCCATATTGATCCCACTGTTGCGGTTGGTATGGCCCCTGATGATTCATGGTAGGGTACGCTGATTGTTGAAGTTGTTGCTGCGGCTGATATTGCTCTTGATATTGATACGGTGGTCTGTATTACTGCTGTTGTGGTCTTCTGAAATTTCTTTGTTTCTTTGCGTCTCTCTCTCTCTCTCAAAATTCATCGTATTCATTTATGGGCAAACTATTATATTGAGTCATGTGCGTTTCAGTGAAGCATATTACATCTGCATCATATGTATCTTTTATCATATTCGGATCCTTTATCTTATCAATGTTTAATCCGTTGATATTCGTATAACATACTTTTATTTTTGCCGTTTGAGTCTCACTTTCTTCCTCGGGTTTCATTGTCTCCTCGCCTCGTTCATCGTCGTTATCGTTCATGGGTTATCTTCACGCAGTCATTGCAGGAGTATTTTCGTTTACATAGGTGTTCTTTATAATGCTTCACTAATTATTCTTAGGTTGGTAGCTCACTACATCCGTAATGTAGAATAACATCGCACTTCTTGCATGTTAAAAAGAATTGATCCGAAATTTCACGTTTGCAGCGACTACAATGATCTCTCTCTCTCTCTCTCTCTAAGTCGTCACAGGTGTTTACTTCATATCGCAATAAGTGGGCTGTTTTTAAACTAACCTGTTACTTTTTCATGATAATTCCAAGGCAATGGTGACTTCATGTTGTGTTCCTCAGTGTACGAACAGAGCATCGAAATATTCGAATATTTCTTTTCACGAGTTTCCTTACAATTACTTAAGCAGTGGTTACAGAGGATTAAGGCTACGGAGAATTTTGAGCCATCTCAACATGTTTCACACGTATGTAGAAAGCATTTCTTAGAGAGCGCCTTTAAAGCTGATTTGACTTCACGAAAGAAAAAAGAAGAGGTTGCAGGTTCGACATGCAGCTCAGACCTTGGGTAGATCCGTTACTGACGCAATCGATTTCCTTCGTGAAATTGGAATGGTTGATTAATGGAAGAAAGGAGACAACAGGGTTCTTGAGTATAATAGATGAACTTTTCGATCGATTAAATAGTCGAAATCCGCACCAAAAAGGCACAAATCTCTACTATCTATCTCTAATTCTGCAGAATGGATGAAATTTTTTGATAATGCAATAATTTACTTGTGAAACTTATATATGAACGATTTTGTTCCTATGTGGAAGTCTCTTAGGAGATCATGTGTCATTGGATTTATTGTGGCGATAACCTCAATCAAGTAACTGGCACTACATTTCCTCAATTACTGCAACTTTTATTATTTTTTTAACCCACTCTACTTCTCAAGACCATTTAGAAATCTTTTTCAGAAAAGTGAAGCAAAGTGGTAGTTTTAATAGCAATCCATCTGTGACTCAATTTAAGAGTGCTTTTAAAACTATATTAATGAATGACATGAAAACGCCAACAGTAAATGCGAACATTTTGACCGAGGATTATTCCTTAAATTTCGAATTCAATTTTCGATGTAGGAAGTCCATGATAACAGAAGCTGCAAATATATCCAGCAACATCACCACCGGCGATGAAAACACCGAATTCCTTTATTCTCTTTGGATGATCCTCCACTCTCCCTATACAGAATGCAATTTGGACATTAAAGTGGAGCATTTTGTCTCGAACAAGGTCAACGTTGATACTGTATTCCCAGAGCTGAAGGACCATTAGTTTGATAATGATGCCTTAAGAAACAATCACTTAACGTCCCTAGTAAGAATAATTGCTTTCCGATTCATTCGACTACGATTGCTTAAGTGCGGGAAAATGTATTTTGAAAGAAGCATATTTTCAACAAATGTCCAATCGAGGCAGCAAGCTACCAAGTTGATGCTCTTCGTTTTGCTTGATACAGAATTCACTTTATATGTAGCAATTAATTATTGATCATTGATTTAAAGTTTGAGTATGTATACATCCTCATTTTAAAAGATTTTCATTCTGCAATTGAATGGGAATTAAACTTAAATCTGAATGAATTAATGTAAAAGAAGTTCAACATCTTGAGTGCTGTATTCACTAATTAATAAGGATGTTACACAATTAATTGAATTTCCTTACTTTGTTGACAAATAAATCATTTGACATCATGACAATGATAGTTATTCAAGTATGTTTATCCTGCAGCAATTATCGCGATTTGTTTCTTGCCTGTCTATCGCACACCAGTGTTTCTGCCGTCCTGTGTTTACGGGCTTCACGCAGTTGTGTAAATAGTTCATCCGTTCCTCTCTAAATCTGTGTGTATTATGGGCGGCGGAACAGGGAGTTCCGAGGGGTCGAGACCCCCAATAATTTTTAAGGGGGGTTTAATCAATATCAGGACCCCGTCTATCACTTGAGCCACAAAATGAATGTTGAAGTGTGTCGGTACAATTGATTATATTTTGCTAGCTTCAAGTGTTGCATAGCCTAAGAGTTTCCGAATCTCCTCATGTCTCAAACTTAGCTGAGTGACAACTTGGTGATTCATTCGAGATAATTCCACCGAAGTTCTTGCTCTAAGATACATTCAATCCATGGTTTCAACGTGGAAGAGCTTCGCTAGCGAAGTCGCCGAAGGAAGAATAACTCAAAAGCCTAGTGTACCACAGTAGTATAGGGTGCGAGATCCGGCGCACCGCTTCGCTCAGCACCGGATCACACTCCCAAATAGATACGAATGGAAATATAGAAAAAATAGGAAAGTACCTTAAATTTATAAAAAAAATAGGAAAGTACCTTAAATTTATAAAAATACAAATGAGGAAAAAATGCTTATGATCCCCAATGTAATAAAAAATTTATAAAAATACAAATGAGGAAAAATGTTTATGACCCAAATGTAATAAAAATTTATAATAAAAATTGATAATTACAAAAAATGAATATGAACAAAAAATATTTGCTTAAAAATGGAAGATGTAAAAACAAAAGAACCAACCTTTATATCCGATATTGGAACAAATGGATAAAGCAAAGTGTGCAGATAGAGTCAGATATATGAAAGATAAAGAATCCTAATTATTACTTAGACTAGATCATTATGATAAATTAAGAAAAAGATGGACGAGAGTTAAGAATGTGACACAAGGCATTGGAGTATTGTTAACATTTTCTTTAGGCGCTCTGACTATTGTCATTTCTTCTGGCGTTCTTACAATTCCTGTTGTTGCTACAGCTTTAACGGGTACAGGTGTTTTTACAACTTCACTCGCAACAATGATGGATAAGTCTTTAATAAATAAGAAACGTAAATCCTTAAGTAAGAAACATGTACATGTCAAAGAGGTATATGATAAACTTCATTACTACTTTCAGAGAGTGTGTGATGATAATGTTATTACGTTAGATGAGATTGAAAAATTTGATCAAATAGCTAGAGAAGCAAATAAAATACCAAACAAGTTTTCTCAAGGCAAAGATAAGAATGATGTTTTTTAGAAGAAATAAAAACTTTATTAAACAAAACATTCGAGCATCAGTAAAATGTTTTTGCTGTATCTCTATGCTACTACAAAATTCGAATATTATATTATAAAATAAAATAATAAAAATAATGAATAACAATGAGACAAATGAGGCAAAAATAAAACAACTAGAAGAACTAATAAAACAGAAAAATATTATGAAGGAAAAGCGTAGACAATATCGAATGTTGCAAGTTGGCGTTGAATCTAATATGAAAGAAAAAATACAATTAGTTGAACAAGTTGAATCTGATATTAAGAAAGAACTTACAAATCATGATAAACAAATGGATCTGATTGATCCAGTGCAGAAAACTATATTAGATGATTATGGTCTGCTAGAAGAAAATATAAATAAGAAATTACCAAAATCTATGCTATTTGAACATTCTACAATTTTTATAGATAGAAAGTCATCTCTTAGATTTTTCTTAGGCGGAAAGGAAATATTTCCACATCCTTCTCGAGGTTTAATTTTTGCACCAGACAAAACACCCTTTAGTTTAGACAGAAATTTCGTGGATTTATTAAGAGGAGCAGATTTAGATAAATATCCTACTGATGATCTATTGAGATATAAAACTATGTTAGCTAAAGTTAATGCAGTAAAAACTCTTAAACGCTATAGAGAATTAGAAGACTTATTGGCATCGTTTTCAAAGCCGACTGGTTACCCAACACCGACTGATTATTCAGCAATGGGTGCTTATCCAACACCGACTGGTTATCCAACACCTACTGGTTACCCAACACCGACTGATTATTCAGCAATGGGTGGTTATTCAACACCGACTGATTATTATTCAGCAATGAGCGCTTATTCAGCACCAACTGATTATTCAGCAATGGGCGCTCATTCACCAATTGGCGGTTACCCAAAAACAGGAACAGAACTAAAAGAGACAACGGTTTTCCTGCCCGATGGTCCACAAGAATTAATAAATAGATTAGAGATTTTATTATCTGCAACAAAAGAAGGACATAACTCTAGCTTTAACGAAATACATGCAATCTTAAAAAGATTATTAGAAAAGGAAATTATAAATGAGAAGACCTATAAAAGCTTATCTAAATTATTTAGTTAAAAATGTCTTCGGCAGAACTAGAAAAAATTAATAAACATTTAGAAAATTTAACTGAGATTTTGACCTCATCAAAATTTAGTACGACGTTAAAATTTATAGCAACTACTTCATCGCATACTTGTAATTTAGATCCTATTATTCACTTAGAACAAGACAAACATTATGAAGTAGCATTAACTAGTTTTTCAACATTTAACACTATACAAAATATTATCAAAGATGTAAATGACCGATTTAAATATTCAAATGACAAAGGTACAACTTGGAAAGAATTAACTTTTCTTCCTGGATCTTATGAAGTTGAATCTATTTCCAATGAAGTAAAAAGACAATTAGGTATTCAATTTAAAGACAAGAAACAATTACATTTCGCAGTTGAACCAGCAGTAAATAAATTTTCTCTTTCTTTAGATGAAAATCATCAAGTTGATTTTAATCATGATAGATCATTGTCGAAACTATTAGGATTTAAAAAGAAACTCTATGCACAAGGTTTTCACATCAGTGAAAATATACCTAAAATAACTGAAATAAATTCAATCAACGTTCAGTGTGATATTATAAAAGGTGGTCATGTTGGTGGAAAGCTAACAAATAATATCTTCAGTTATCCAGCATTTACAGTTCCGATTGGTTACAGTTTAAATGTAATCCCAAAATCATTAATATATTTTCCCGTGACACGAAAAACAATTAATTCAATTACCATTAGAATAACAGATGAGAAAGGAAAGGCAATAAATTTTGGAGGTGAAGAGATTATGATAGATCTATTATTACGAGAGGTGTAATTAAAAATATAGACTTAAAAATGAGTGAAAACACTTCTGTAAAATCTCCACTAAACAAGAAAGTGAAATTCAATCATCACCCAAACCTATCCAATAAAGTTTTAGCAGTTATCTGTGGAAGATCAGGTTGTGGGAAAACGTATCTATTATTTAGAATTCTCACGACACCAAACTTTTTGGATTATAACAATCTCATCATTTATACAACAACAGCAGACCCACCTATTTACCAATTCTTGAAATATGGCTTTGCAAATGATCTTACAAAATCAACTATAGCTTCACTGTTTGAAGAATATGAAAAATCGGAGTATGAAGAGGAAATAAGTTCTTGGTGTGAAGAAGCAGTGAAAAATAAACAACTAGTAGAACCCAATAAAAATAAACACACATCGATACAATTAATAGATGATAGTGGCAATATGCAAGATCCTAGTAAACTAAATAAAACGAAAAAACATTGTGTTGTGCTTGATGATTGTGTTAATAACAAAGATCAGGCAGTTCAGAGAAATTATTTTACAAGAGGACGACACAATAACTGTAGTGTCTTTTATTTGACACAAAGTATGTATTCACTAGATGGCGGCGTTATTAGAAAGAATGCTAATATTTTTATGCTTTTCGAAATTAATTCAAGAAACCTAAGTGATTTGTTAAGAGACTTATGTATAAGAGATAAAGATGATTTTAAACAATCTTGCAGTAATGCTTGGTCAAACGATTATGGATTTATTACAATCAATATTGATAAAAAGGTACATGATAGAGTTATAGAACATTTGTTCACAGAGTGAAACTCTGAATCGAACATCTAGTGCATTATAATTCCTCTTCCCAGTCTTCATTATCAGTGTATTACATTCTTTTTGTATTCGTTGAAATATTTCGTCTTGAACATCTTCTCCGTTATAAGGTAGCATAATACCATTTGCATCAGGTGCTTGACGTTTAAGAATATTTATTTGGGCAGAAAAACTTTTTTCTTCAGTGTTATTATTTTTATCAGGAATACTAATACCATTTTCTAAAGATCTTTTCCATGGTTTCATAACAGTTGTTGTTAATGTTTTACCATAGTATAGTTGTATATAATCTTCTACTTTTACTTTATTTTGTGAATATCCTTTAAATGTTTTCTTTTCACTGTCTCCCTTGTTCATCTGTTTAATTAAGAGGTTGAGGTCTTGGTTATTTCAAGTACAACAATATTTGACTCCTGATTTACAATTATATATTCCAGCAGAACCATCTCCTAAAAAGAACCCTTCTATAAATGCTCGCTTACATATTAAATTAGGTGGATCATTAACATAAATATCACTTAAAATTTGTTCTAATATGATTGTATTGTCGTGTAAAAATAATTTATTATGTAGTAAATTTGTTGCTGTATTTTATTCTTGTGGCTTTATTTCATTACCTATTTCATCTAACAATGAATGATCTTCAGTAACATCTACTATTCCCATTTTTGTTCGTATTCGATAAATACGATTATTTGTAGAATGTCTAATAACTTTTTTTACTTTGCTCCATCCATTATGAGTATAAATTTCTAGATTATCAACTAATGAAATTTCTTTCATGTCACCATTAATTCCATAGTTGTTTACAATACTATCTATTCTAGAAATAAATAATAAATTATTCTTTCTCAATATTACAGGCGTGTCAGCTGTTACTGAATCTGTATAATGAATGTATTTTTCGTTGAAACCATTAATTTCTATAATAAAGTTATTCATGATTCTTCTAGAGTGAGAAAGAATAAAAGAACCTAAGTGTGATGGCATGAATGACGTCGTAGCGTAGCTGCTCAGGCCTTTGGCCGTCGTAGCGCAGCTGCTCAGACCGTTGGTCGTCTTCCCATCTTTTACAATATTAGCTTTAAGAAATTCATCATCTTCCATTTCTACTTTCACTAAGAATTGTTCATCATTTACTTTCTCAAAATCTTTTACTTCTTGAGTGAAATTTTTTCTCAATGTATTTTCATTCCATAAATGATATTTAGTGGTTATGTCTTTTTGTACGGTTTTTCCATATAGTAAATTCATTAATAATGTAATTAACTCATCGCCTACAGTGTTTCCTTCAATTTTATATTTTTTTCTTAAATTGAAGAGGTCTTGTTCAGTTAAGTTATTATATTCACTTATCTGTTTCTTAAGTTCTTTAATTACATGTTCATCCTTACTACTTTTTATTTTAATCATATCGCGTAACAATCGTGCATCTACTTCTTCCAATTTTCGCTTCGGTAAGCAACGCATGAATTTATTAAAATTGATAGCCCCTAAAGTATAAGCAATAGGATGTGCTGTTGAACAGTGAGGATCTGGATAAGTTTCAAGATCCCATATATATATGTTGAACCATAGTCAATTGGTTTCTTTGTTATGGTTTTATACGGAAGTGTTGTTAGATTTTCATCAGTAACTGTTTTATATTTTGGTTTGAAATTATTTTCAATTTTGCTAATAGCTTCTGCTTTATGGAATTTATTGATTAAACAATAGTGACCTATTGATGAACCTTCGTGAGAATAATTGTAATAAACATATTTATGTTTAGTTGTAATACCTCTAGGATTCAAATGACGATTAGTAGGACTGTAAGACTGTACACATTCTCCAAAGTATTTATTGAATTGAGAAAATTTGCAGTTTGACATTACTCCTGTTCTAGATGTAGCTTTCTCTTTATATAAAAAGTCATTAAACATCTCGAACATAATTTTAGCTTGTTTTTGATCGAAACCACATACGGCGTTGTAACATTTTATAAAGCAGAAATCTTCAGAAGGAATGTAACAATATTGTCCGATGTATTCTTTTATTCTATGTTTCATGTTAATACCAACACCTCTATGTGATCTTTGTACCTGTAAAAATCCATTCGTTAGCATCGGATTTCTCTTCTAGATTAAAAAGCCATGTTTCAAATGAATTTTTATTATAAAATGCAGCGTAAAAGTTTTCTATTGTGGTTCCATCCTCTTTAATCATAACACCAAATAAATTTAAAACTTTCCCATTTTGTAAAAGTTCACGTATATTATTTATTACATTAGTAAAAAGTTTATTTCCATACGTAATTTCGTTCGGATTAAACAGATTCAATAGATCATCACCAAGTCTATCATCAGAGATTATATCAGTAATTGGTGTTCCTGATGTTTCTTTGGTTCTACGGTTCTGTTTTTTAATATTACGTTTACGTCTACGTTTAATATTGCGTTTACGACTACGTTTAATTTGTGCATCAAACTCATCAATTTGTTTCTTGATTAACTCGTCAAGCGTATATTCTAATCCTTTAGTGATTTTGCGATTCGTGTTTTTTTAAAGAAAAACTATGTTTTTTACATAGAACCTCGGTTCCGTTTTTACATATACACAGGAATATTTAATTGTTGTAATGTTTCTAAATCATAAATAGTTAAATTTTCTTTATTAACCAACCACCATAAATTATTATATGCTAAAAATACTCTGAAACTTCGTAGACAAAGTGGAAAGTCTTTTGTTTTAGCGTAACTTCTTATACTGTGTTTTATTTTGTAGTCTTTAACTAACTCTATGTATTTATGATGGCAATGAAATGTAACTTCTTTCTTTGAATTTACAGGATTTATAGGATGACGATAATCTCGGACCAAAGGTCCTCAGGTTACTAACCAATAGAACCTTGTTCAGAGGCTTTAGCCGATCATAAGCGTAAATATTTTTCCCGAAAGTCAAATTTAATCATAAAAAATGCCTATAATTTATAAACACAATCTTAATAAAAATTTAACACTGGTACGTGTTTGATGATATACTGACTATAGTCATTATGTATAGACATAATTTTTATTTATTTTTTATAACTAATTTTTTATTTCACATTGGTTTTATTCAAATCATCCCATAATGGTTTTATTCAAATCATCCCATATTGGTTTTATATCACTTAATGTATTCTTAGCATCATAAACTAAAGGTTTCACACTTATCAATACATCTCGAAAATCACTAATTCCTGTTCGCATAACATCTAGTGCAGCTCTATTTTCTATATTCATTTCTTTTTTCCTATTTTTTATATGAGAAAAAATGCTTCAGACTCCAGACTAGTCCGACACTCCTTTGAGTGTTTTATACCTCTGTAGCACCTCCGGACTACTACGGTCTATCTCGTCTGAGGCTTAAATGAAGGCAAGACACTCAAGTGAGTGTCGGACGTTCCGAGGCCTAAAAGTGGACAAGACAGAAGTGAATGTATGAATTTGACCTCCTGACTATTACAGGTACAAAGTTAATTACGTTAATGACGATGATGTTACGTTCTATTTAGTCCGAGGCTTAAAAGAGTACAAGAGATTCAAGTGAATGTATGGTCACGACCTCCGGACTATTACAGGTACAAAGTTTATTACTCATGACAAACTTTTACATGACGTGCGAAGTTTCTCTTCATTAAAACTTTGTTACAGTTATTACATTTCACTTGTGTTTTTAAACATTCTTTACATTGGTATTTGCTATCATAAAATTCTGTTTTGGATTTAAGAATTTCACAACTAGTACATGTACGCGTGTTAATTATACATGACTTAGAATGATTAGTAAAACCCTGGGCAGTGAAACATTCATTACAATTCAAACATTGTCTATCTTTTATTTTTGGTTGTGTTGGTAATTGACATCTTTTTTGATGACGTGCAAAATTCTTAGATGTTATGCTTTTTCCACATTCAGTACACGTTTTTTTACTGGTTATGACTGTTCTAGCATTTGTTGTTGTAGCATTTGTTGTTCTACTGGTTGGTACTGTTGTACTGGTTGTACTGGTTGTACTGGTTGTACTGGTTGTACTGGTTGTACTGGTTGTACTGGTTGTACTGGTTGTACTGGTTGGTACTGTTGTACTGGTTGTACTGGTTGTAACTGTTGTACTGGTTGTACTGGTTGTACTGGTTGTACTGGGGGCACTGTTGCATGTACTACTTTCATATGTTTATTTAATAATGCTTTATTATGAAAAGATACATTACAGATTTCACATAGAAGCTTGGTTCCGTTTTTACATAGAAGCTTGGTTCCGCCAACTTCTTCGAGACGCGAAGCGTCGACTTCCTCGTTAGATAACATATTTTTAAACAGAAGTAATGATGTTGACAAATGTTGGAGGAGGTGCTTACATTCCAAATAATCAAGAATCAGAAATAGAACTAGACAACTATATCATGAAAACTGGAGACGTTTTAACAGGACCGTTACATCTTTCTATTCTTCCACAACAAAATACTGAATCAGCAAATAAAGAATATGTTGATAGACAGGTGGCTCCACTAATAAATGAATTAAAGTTGCTAAAACTTAATGACAAATCATTAACAAAAAAATTATTAAAACTTGATAAAAAGGATAAAGATCTAGAAGCAGATATATCAACACTTCATAAAAAAATTACAGAACAATCAAAGATTGTAATCCTATTATCAATAACTTTAAGGGGTGCCATTATAAAGACACAAATCAAAATAAACAACTGAAACAAGAGTTATTCAAAGTTACCGAAAAGAATCAAAAATTATTACAACAGTTGCAACAACTGCAATCTACATTCCAAAAAAGTGTTGATGAATTGAGTACCAGAATTACACAACAAGTGAAGTTCATGAATAGAATGATAAATGAAGTGAAAACACTTAATCAAAAGGTTAGTGATAAAGGTCAATTGAATGCTCCTAAAACGGCGTTGAAGATTAACCAGGAGAAAATGCAAGTTAATAGAAAAGAAATTAAAGTACATCACACGCTGCTTGACGCAATAGAAAAAGTGCAAAAGCAAATTAATAAAGTTATCACGCGGTTGTTGTCCATTCACACAAGTAAATCTTAGTAGAACTTTGTTCAGAGGCTTTAGTCGATCGGACCAAAGCTCCTCAGGTTTCTAACCAATAGAACCTAATTCAGAGGCTTTAGTCGATCGGACCAAAGGTCCTCAGGTTACTAACCAATAGAACCTTGTTCAGAGGCTTTAGCCGATCATAAGCGTAAATATTTTTCCCGAAAGTCAAATTTAATCATAAAAAATGCCTATAATTTATAAACACAATCTTAAACATTTTACTTCAAATCAAAAAATTGCGAGCGAACCATCTATGAAACCTGTGTACCATTATGACAGTGTAGAAACAATTCAAAAAGAATCAATCAATTCAAAAAAACAATCGTTAACTTGATTAAAAATATTAAAGATTTGATTTCATCTGCTGCTAAAGGAGCAGCTGCTATACGTAGTACAGCTAGTGCAATATCGAATGCTGTTAAGTCACAAAACGAATTAAAACAACTAGAAGCTATTCGTAAACTTAGGAATGATGCTAAAGAACTACAAAAAGATAAAAAGCTCTCAGAGGAAACGAAAAACAAAATTGCACAATTATCGAACATGGAAAATAAACTTGATGAAAAAACAATTGAAGAAATTAGAGGAAATAGGATGCAGTCCCTAACCACTAACGTGGGAAATGGTTTAGCAAAATTCTAGTAGAATCTTGTTCAGAGGCTTTAACCGAGTAGCAAACTGATTTTTTTTTAATAAAAAATATAATGTCACCTCGGATCGAATGCAAATTTAGACTAGGCGATCCCCGTTCATCAGTTATAATCAAAAAAAGAATGATTACATAAGAGTTGCTATGAATCCCGAATCTTCAGGTAGAGTGAATACTGGAGGTGATTTAATTTTTGAAGTTGATAATCAACAAAGTTATTTATATTTACGTGATTCCTTTTTACACTGTGAATATTCTCTATATTCTGATGATGATTTTAAAACACCATTACCTGCTACGCATAATATTACATTAGAAAACAATTTCTTTCCGAGATTATTTACACAAATGCGTTTAGATGTTGCAAGACAAAATATAGAAACAATAAGTGATTCTCCAGGTATTATTGATTCGATGCTTCGATTTGTTACAATAGGTGAAAATAATAAAATGCATGAAATCGAAGGTTGATTTCCTGATAATAATGATGGTATCATTATAGATGATTTAACTCACACCGGACTAGACGCAGCAGGAATTGCGAAAGATGTAGAACAAATTGCAAAACATTTAAATAAAACAAATAATAATGCATATAAAGAAAGACGTAATTTTAACAAGAAAAGTAAATCAACTATTGATTGGTCATTGTCTCCATTAATCGGGTATTTAGATTACAATAAAATATCATATCAATTAAAGTTCAAATTAATAATTCATCGCACTGTAAATAATGAATCAATATTTTATGGTAAGACTGGAAAAAAGTATATTTAAAAATTGATAAAAATGGTGGATAAAACATATTCCACCTAGTTTAGAGGTTGAATTAGCTATTACGAAACGATTGAATACTAATAAACCAATTCCAGTAAATTTTATGAAGCGTACTGCGAGTTCAGAAACTTTTTCTGAACAAAGATTCAATTGGCATTTCACAGGAACATCGAATACTCCAAGATACTTTTTACTCACTTTTCAAAAGAATGAAACTCCTAGTTTTGATAAGAACAATATTCTTTTTCATATCAATTCAATTCAAAGTTTACAAATTTCTTTAAATCAAACACGTTATCCTATCGATCTATTAAGATTTGATAATCCAAATAATCAATTCATGGAAGGATGTGACGCTTATAGAAATCTATGTCAAGAATTTGGAGTTGAAGCACAATCAACTCCTGTACATTGGAAGAATTTATATTTTGTTTTCTGTTTTGATTTAAGTGCACAATCTGAAGATATTATCAAGACTGGTTGTGATGTTTCAATTAATATTGAAAAGACAAATTCCACAACATTATTGATGGCTTATGGTTTACTGCTAGAAGATGTAGAATATTCAATTGAAATTCTTAATGGAAAATGGTTAGGATCGGCTAAAGCCTCTGAACAAAGTTCTATAGGTTAGAAAAACCCAAGACTATAAATTTTTTATTAAAAAATGGTGCAAGTGAATAATAAAACGGTTGAATTAAAACTACGTAACATCATTGACAAAAATACACCTAAAACTATTACAGTTGACAAAAAGAAGTATTACATGAGCAAACCAATGATAGAGAATACTAAATTACAAGAAGAGAAGAATGGTGGAATTCTCCCATTAATTCCACTAATAATAGGAGGTATGGCAGCAGCAGGAAGTGTTGCAGGTGGGACAGCTGGTATTGTCCAGGCAGTAAATAAAAATAAATCAGAGAAGGCAGCATTAGAAGAACAAAAACGACATAATCGAGAGTTAGAGAAAGCTGCTAGGGGTGAGGGAATAGTAGATAATTTTATTAGTAAATTAAATTTAGTTGATGAAGGGAAACGATTTCTTAAAAATGTACTACATAATATTGATGATTTAATTGAAATAAAAGAAACTAAAGATGGTTCTGGAATATATCTACGTCCTAGTATGCTGCGTTAATATTTAATCTTTAAAAATGAGCGAAGTGGATTCCTTGGATTTGAATAACTTAAGAATTTCAAATCTAGATCTGATGGATTATCTCTTAAAAGTACATTCTGGCCATTGGCTGCACACCGGAGGTGACATACAAAAAACATTAGAAAACTTTCCTAGATTTATTTGGAGTAAATATTCGAAAGAGAAACATCTTCCTGGTCATTCATATACCGGACCAGGAACTCGATTAGATATAAGACTAGATGAGAATAATAATCCAAAACCAGGTGAAGAACCCATAAACAGAGTTGATGCAGCAGCTTATAGACACGATTTAGCATACAGAGAACATGATGATATAGCTTCTAGACATGTAGCTGATAAGAAAATGATACAAGAATTAGATAATATTGAGAATCCTACTTTAGAGAAAAAATTGAAAGAATGTTTGTCAAGAAAGCATTACAAGCTAAAATGCTTTTTGGTCAGGGTTTAAGTGAAACCTACGCGTCTGAAACTCATAAGGAATATAGAAAGCCAAAATATCTATTGAAAGTAAAAGTATTTAATGAAGATGATATTTGGAGTGCAGATCTAATCAATATGCCGAATGAAAGAGGGTTTAAGTACGCATTGACCGTTATAGATTTATATACACGATACGCTTGGGCAAAGCCTTTAAAAAACAAAAGTGGTCTGTCAGTTAAATATGCGTTTGAAGAAATCTTTAAAGAAAGTAATAGAAAGCCAAAGAAGCTATTTGTTGATAAAGGATCTGAGTTTTATAACAGAAATGTTAAGCCATTATTCGATTTAGTTTATTCCACAGAAAATGCTGGCAAAGCTGTAGTAATAGAGAGGTTCAATAGAACTTTAAAAAATAAAATATTCAAGAAATTTACTGAGCAAGGTAATCAGAAATGGTTGAAGATATTACCAGGAATTGTAGATCAGTACAATAATAAAGTTCATTCAGGTATTGAAGAAACTCCAAAGAATGCTTCTGACGATCATGATTTGATACAAAAGAAAATATTCGAAAATAATTATTCGAATGAGAGTAATCCGAATTTACAGAAACGTAAGCCGAAATTTAAAATTGGAGATAGAGTTAGAATATTTAAGTATAAAAATAAATTTGAGAAAGGTTTTGTTGGCTATTGGACTAAAGAAATATTTGAAGTTGGTAAAATAAATCAAACTTATCCGATTACTTATGAAATTTTAAGATTTAGATAATGAGGAAATCAGAGGCCGATTTTATGAGAAGGAATTACAAAGAACTGAGTTTTAGCCTTTAGGTGGTGCTGTAGCTAGCTTCGCTTGAACTTTAATTACAGTAATTGGAACAAGCGTTTCGAGAATTAAATTCCCTTATTCAATTCTAACATAATACCTAGAAATGGTACTCCTTTTTGTAATTCATAGAAAACATATAAACATAATTGACCACAATAAGTAGTTGCTGGTGTTTGAATTTGAAACGTATTGTATGTTCCATTGCTAAGTATTTCTCTTACTTCATTTGTAGATGGAAGTCCATAAGAGTCAAAAAAGTAATTATCACCATTTTTATTAGACATACCTGCTGACCAATGTACTCCTTTTTGATCTGATGTGTGGAGATTTGTTACGAAATTTACAGTTGGCTTATCTTTTAGCAAAACGTAATTCATCCCTCATCAATATGTGAAAATTCTTTATTCCCAATTGATTAGCAATTTTCTTTAGATCCAAAAACGTAGTTGTTTGCGTTCCATATAATTTTAAGAACTCGGTCAGGTCAGTCATTTTAAATGAAAGAAAAATGCAAATTGTCAACACCGTTGTCACTTTTCAGTCTCCACGCAAGTACGTAGCAATAAATGTTACTACTTATTACTTATGAAGTAGAATTTCACGTTTGCAAGTCTTCTAATTCCTGCGTGAGATCAGTATGTTGCACAGTTAGTTGCTCAGTTTGTTGCACAGTGGGTGAATCAAATGTGGATTCTGCTATTCTTTGCTGTTCATCCTCTTTTTCACGATCAATAAAATCCTCAAGATGAGCAAAATTCTTCATCACAAAGTGAATTGATAGAGAAGAATTGCCTAAGTTTGGATAGTTCTTTGATAGTTTGAACAATTTGATCAATAATGTCACATTTGAGCGTAAAAACTTTATTTTATGAGTTACATTCAACTCTTTCACGAATTTTGTATAATTCATATTGGACAATAACTTTAGCCGTTGAACAACTTCACCTTGTAAAACATAGCAGCGTAGAAGATTCCGATGTGTAATTTTCTCAAAACCAATGAGTTTATTCAATGAAAAGATGCACGATGATGTACTTATAATATCCTTTTTTTCGAGAAATACAGGTAAATTGCTGCTGTCAACATCCTTGAATGAATCTCGGATTATTTCAAACACTTCATTCTTTTTATCTTCTTCGTTTCCACTCGTCTTCTGTTTCTTTCTTAGCGATTCAAGAATAAATTTTGTTGATATTGTTTTAAAGAAATCAAGATGGTCTAGTGAAATAAGAGGCACAACTTGATCCACGACGCAACAAAATTCTCTTTATTTTGCTGACGGAAGACATTGCAAATGAAGTCTTACTGCTTGCATACGGCAATATATATATTTCACGTCTCCCAAGCGCTCAAGTGCGGATAGCTGTTCTTTGTTCTGCAATGCATTGTTTCATGAATATGACAAGCAGCTGTTCCCTACAATTGAGTGTCTCCCAAATGCTCATCTCCGGCTCACAGTTCTTTGTTCTGAAATGCATTGTTTCATGAATATGACAGGCAGCTGTTCCCTACAATTGGGCGTCTTCCAAATGCTCATCTCAGAGTCACAGCTCTTTGTTCTGAAATGCATTGTTTCATAAATACGAGAAGCAGCTGTTCCCCATAATTGAGTAATCATCTGAGTGCAAGGCAGTAGCAACAACAGGAATTGTAAGAACGCCAGAAGAAATGACAATAGTCAGAGCGCCTAAGAAAATGTTAACAATACTCCAATGCCTTGTGTCACATTCTTAACTCTCGTCCATCTTTTTCTTAATTTATCATAATGATCTAGTCTAAGTAATAATTACGATTCTTTATCTTTCATGTATCTGACTCTATCTGCACACTTTGCTTTATCCATTTGTTCCAATATCGGATATAAAGGGGCTGATGGTTCTTTTGTTTTTACATCTTCCATTTTTAAGCAAATATTTTTTGTTCATATTCATTTTTTGTAATTATCAATTTTTATTATAAATTTTTATTACATTTGGGTCATAAACATTTTTCCTCATTTGTATTTTTATAAATTTTTTATTACATTGGGGATCATAAGCATTTTTTCCTCATTTGTGTTTTTATAAATTTAAGGTACTTTCCTATTTTTTTTATAACTATAAATTTTTATTTCATTTGGTCATAAACATTTTTCCTCATTTGTATTTTTATAAATTTAAGGTACTTTCCTATTTTTTTTTATAAATTTAAGGTACTTTCCTATTTTATTTATCTTTCCACTCGTATCTATTTGGGAGTGTGATCCGGTGCTGAGCGAAGCGGTGCACCGGATCTCGCACCCTATACTACTTACCACTGACTCGGCTATTAGATGTAGGATGACCCCATAATTAACGGCTGGCCACCGCTTATAGTACATGTATGTTAAAATATACAACTTAGTATTCCTCCCCTACTTTGTTCGGATGACCTGTCTGGGGGTAGTGTCGAGAGCAGCAACTTTGACAGTCCACGAAACTAGCAGGCACCCTGATCAGACAGACTATCTGAGACGGACCGACCTGAGAGTGGAAGCGGAAGTTTAAAGTTGCAGTGGATTCGCCAGCAGCTCCGATCGTGAGATGGTTGTTCGTCTCATCTTGGAAGTAGCTAGTTAAGATAGGTTAAACTGAAACAAGAACCTCAGACATATTTAGTATTCACATTCGAAAAATATTGATGCTCTTCCTTTGATAATGACCTTGCGCTTTTGACATTAGCCTGAAACATAATCTTAGAGTTTTCTGAAAGTTGACCTCAATTGTTGTATCAGTATTGATTTCATAGTACATGTATATCCTATACTAAGCAGATAATTCAGATAATTCTGTGTTCAATTAGATATATCCAAATATTCCCTGGATATCTCTTGTATATCAGGGGTGTATTCTAAATGTATAACCTACGGCAAATATAAAAAATCTGCTAATAATTTAGGACAGTAATATCTTTGACCCTCCTTTCCAGGTATATATCTAGATTTCCGTGGATTCTGATTATCCAAAATCTCCGGTGAAAGATAGATGGGCTACTTGAAAATGATCAGAATCGCTCATATCTATGTTACAATTGATGTAATTGAGAATCGTTGGATGTATCAGATACTACCTCTATGGTGGAGATATGCGCGTAGACAATCGACTCGTCGATTTCTCCGCTTCGCTACGACTCGTCGATTCTCAGGGCATATCTCCTACATAGGGGTAATTATCTAAGACATAATTATTTACATATAAATCTTAAATCTCAGATGAGATAAATTCTTTGATTTATCTGTAGAAAATATGGCACTAAATACAGAATACGAGTCATCATCTACTTTATTGCTATCATAATTCAGAAGAAACTCGTTTTGAATTATTCAAGCAATTTGAAGCGAAGGGATCAATGCCTGACCCTTTTTGATGATGATATCTGATATCGAAGCATCTACGAAAAATAAAAATGGATCAACGATCAATGATCAATTATAAGAAATTTTGATAATTAGTAAAAATCTATCGGTGGTCCCAGCCAAAACTAAATTTGGAAGAAGGACTTTCATGTTTTGTCTATATTTAACTGTCCACAATTGTCATTATATTCTTTAACAACTTTTGAAGGAAAGAATATTATGCATGAATGACCCAATGACCTGGCATTTAACATTTTATAATGTACTAAGCCAAGTCTTAATAGCAATCTATGACAGCACACAATGTTTGAAAAATCGAATATTTATCGACAGATTCCATGTCCACATAGTATTCATATTGTTTACATAGTTGCATCCATAGAGTAGGTCCTATATGATACTATCTTCATCTATCAAGATAAAATTTTAGTTAGAGTAGTGCCCCCACAGAGCATGAAATGATATACAACACTGAAAATAAAGACCCATCCAGAAAGTTATCAGAATAAAAGAGCACTCAAATGGTAAACATGTTGAAGATGCCATACAGTAGGTAACAACAGTTGCTTAGCCGAAAACGAAAGCACTGTGATAATTAAAAGATAAACCAACGTACAAGAATTCATTCAATCCCACAATAACACATGTGGTAGGGCTACGGCCGAAGACAACATTCTGGTGTACTTGTACATTGGACCCATAATAGCTGTTCATATTTCTTTTAGTAGAATGCTATTAGAAAATAGGCGTAGTAGACGATGTCTCAGACTACTTAATGTAAAGCTATATTCAGTACCTACGACTCTCGCATCGCAACGACATTAATTTTCTTGCTTTGTCAAAAGTCGCGAAATGTTGAATTGACCACAAAAGTGATTAAATTCATCACTAATTAAATGAAGCACCAAATTAATCAATTGATGTATTTTGAATGTTAATTGCTGTTGACTTTTCATGCACATTCTTCTCATGTAAAAATACCAGATTGTGAAAATTTATGAACGAGTGAAATAAGCTATTTCTACTACCGCTGAACTGAACTAAGACTTCGCACTGATGAACTAACTGAACTTGTGTTTTTTAAATTCTTGCATTTCCTGACGGAAAATGTGTCCTCATATTTGTTTTTCGCTAGTCGAGCGATGTTTGAAGTCAGATTGAGGACTTGAAAATGTCGTCTCCGTTATGCTAAAGTTGATTCGAATGAATGGCGAATGACACATGAGTCAATGACTTTCTCCGCTTTCGTGAAATTCCGCGATGCTTTGAGTCATTATACAGGTTTTAACCCATATATTTGACAGTTTTGAGAGAAGAAATTTCATCCAAATCGTTCTTCCCTCTGCTGTATATTCAACACAATTTCACCAAAGCGTTGAAAAGAGACTAGGACCATAGAGTAAGTGTGTTAGGTAGAGTGGTAACTCCGCATTTATTAAATCCCCAATGTGTATACACTTTCGATTTTATTAAATGAATTCAAGGGACATACAGGTTCTATTGTCACCAAATGTGAGATATGCAAAGTTTTGCAGTTTTGCAGAAATTACAACGGAATTGAGTGATCATGATTGTAGTACAGAAGGAATGATGGTATTTCAAGATTATCATGACAGCCTTGGAGATTTAATGTCTGCTAAATTAACAATTCGATGGGCTCCTATTACTTTCATGCTCAACCTCAAGAGAATCTTCTTAAGCATGATCAGGCAACAGCTGCCACTGGCATGGCAAAATCACAGATTCAAGACAATGATTTCAATTAACTTTGAAAGATGTAAATGTGTCAACATCACTATTCAGATTCAAGAAATGAAACATGAATTTAGTGAATCATAAAATCAAGCCGGTGAAAATTGAATTAAAAACTTGACATTTCAGCCAAGAAAGCACGGATAATATCGCGACTTTTTCATAAAGACTTCCATTATAATACGAAGCATGAAATTCCCTTGATAATCAGCTTGATTTCCGCTTAGTTGGGATGATTATTAGCAAGTATTCATTCTTTTTGATATCCAACTTGCTTTATACTCCTTACAACGGGAAGTCATCTCGGTAGTATATAAATTGGCAAAATTTTGACTTTTTTCAAAAGTGCTCAAATAATTTTTGGACCACGGGAACGTAATCTCCGCAAAAAACTGAATCTTTTCATATAAAAATTTTCACTGTATACAGATACTTTTTGAGTCGACACTCTACCTATATATCCCTACTCTATGACTAGGACTATATGAATTATCACAACTGGTAACTAACAATGATGGAATAGTGAAACATATGTCATTAGTGATCTAGACTTTAATTACGCGTATTAATAACAACATCCGCCATTCGCTGATGTCTCCTTGCTACAGACATGGCCATAAACTCCAGTTTATGGCAGTTTACCCACTTATTTGATGGATAAGTTAGAAAAGTTCCAACGTAGGGCTCACAGACTTATTTGTGGCATTCATTGTCAGTGTTCCATGTTTTCGTCTCTTCGCACCAAAATGGAAAAGGCTGCCAGCTAATTGCTAAGCTCTGCGGAAAACCACGTTGATCATCCATTGCATTACCTCGTGCCAGATAGACTGCCTGACATTCACGTGTTGAGAATGCCAACATGTACCACACTTCGGCGTCAACATTCTTTCTTTCCCTAGACATCAACCTTGAATAATACATCCTTCCGCTAAACAGTTCTACATTTCGTACAAATTCCATAAGTGTTTATGTCATGCTATCTCCTCCTGTATTTATGCATTATTTGTCATTTACTTATCAATTCGTGCTTGCATCGTCCTTGCACACGTATATATCTACATTCTGTATTTTGTGATTTCCATTTCAAGAAATATAAACACTTACTTACTCACTTACATTAAATGTCCCCTGAAAAGAATAAATTAATATGCGAAATACAATTTTAATTTCAGAGCTTAATAAACGATGCATGAGAGAATACAAGAAATACGATTAAAATACAATTTTGAGCATTTTAATGAGATAGGTATCATTGCTCAACCACAGACTATCCCTTCTGGTGTGAGAACAATTCATCGGGTGTTCACTCACTCATTCAAAAGTTCGAATGCGCTGATGGACACTACACAAACCGAAGAAAAATGGTCAACACTGATGAGCTCTGGTCATGGCATCGCATTTGGTGCATCAAACAGACATAAAACAGGGTATCCTGCGACAACCATCTAAGAGCCGCTCCTACAGAATATCTTGGGATTCTGGTGACGTTTCCATAACATAACACTTTTCAAAATTCTTGATATCATGCACCTACATTGAGTTGTTGATAAGAAGTATGGTATTAACCCTAAATTACTATGGTGTCGCTATCTACCGCACTGGTTCCTTTCTTTCCGAACTTCAATAGGCCCACTATATAGGCTATTATTTATCGTGAATTTGTAGCGTATATTTTCCCCATGCGTGTTAGTAGTATGTATTTTACACGCCTGCGACCCCCAAATCGGGGGTGCCATATACATATGTCACCCCGATTTGGGTGGTCTCAGACGCGTAAAATATCTTGAATCATAGTTATCTTCATCAGTCATGATAAGCATGAAAGATTGTAATTCAGTTGAAGGATCATTTAAACTGATACTGGATTGATCTATATCAGAAATATTTTCAATATTTCTATAATTGTCTTTCTTATTCCAAAGATTCAAATTATCATTTAAGTTGCTAAAAATTGCTTCATAGATTGCATTTGACACTGTCTTACACTCATTTCATTTTCTTTGTTTTTTCATTGTCTTTTCGTCCTGCGTCATGAAAAACGTGATGTGACTACTGCTGGTTTTGTAAGTAGTGCTAAAAGCGGGAAAATGTGAAGGCGTGATGCAGTACTGTGTGTTGGACTACAAGCAGAGGGAGGAGTGACCTTGACCTGACCTCTCCGGGAGAGAGGGTAAGACTACAAGCAGAGAAGGGATTTTGTCCAGGATGGAGCATGTTTTGTGTCATATTGTGTAGAAGTGGATGTCTTTTGTCCACCGTTACCACTGGTCTGTGACTGTAAGATGTGATGGGACTACAAGCAGAGGCAAGAGGAGTTACCTTAAATTGACCTTGACCTGATCTTAGCGGGAGAGAGGTATGAGCCGGGTATGTGTTAAGACTACAAGCAGAGAAGGGTTTGGTCCAGGATGGAGCATGTTTTGTGTGGTGTCGTGCAGAAGTGGATGTCTTTTGTCCACCGTTACCACTGATCGGCTAGCAAGCAATCTCTTATCATGAAACATTGTTCATAGGAATCGCTATGCAATCCACACTTCAACAGGGTAGGAATCTTTTATAAAATAAAATAAAGGATTGAGAAAACTAACAAGCATTATAGAGTCAACATGAAAGACTCATTCAGTGTATAGAATAAAAGTTCAGTATTGAAAAGTAAAAATCAGTTGTGTAGTGCAAGAACATCCTGTGACAGATGATGTTTGTGAAACGCAACGTTGACTTTCATAAATTTTAAATGTATAGTTATCCGTTTAAATAATGTTTGGTAGAGCAGAAAGGTTGAAGTGTTGTCATGAGTTTCAATGTGTTTTATAAAAGTATAAAATGTTGTCATCAGTTTAAATAATTTTTGCAAAACTGGAGACTTAAAACTGTAGTGAGAGTGTTGTCATCGGTCTAGATGATTTTTTATAAGAGTAGATGTCAAGTGAGATGATTTTTAGAAAATCTAAACGCAAATGTTGAAATAAGTTTTGTAAGAAGTTAAAAACATTGACATGATTGTGTGAAAGTAGAGACTTAGCGATCAGTAAAACATTGAAAAAGTTTATGAAATGTTTGTGCAGTTAGAGTATGATCAAAATGTTTCTACAGTCCCCTGTCAATGTTGGTAAGAAAAAGCTGTACATCCATCTGGACAGCACTAGAAAGTTTTAGGAGGTTTCACTGCACTGTGTAGATTGTTTCACAGTGTTAGAAGGTCTTATAGTAAGTACTACAGTGTTGAATGTTTCATAAAACCAGGTAAAGACTTGTCACAAACGTTGAGTGTGTGAGGGCTAGTTCCATGACATTTAATCACGTTGGTCATACCACACATCACAAGTCCTAAAGTTCATCTGAAGGATAGGGTCATCTACGGCTGGATTTAGGGATTTAGGGTTTTATATAAATAACACAAGTTAATGTTAACCGTGAAACATGAAGTCTGTCACGTTGGTCATAATGTACAGATGCATTACTAAGTTTTGCTAGTCATCGAAATGAAAACCCAAGTCGTACGTTTATTGCATTGAACATTAAACGTGTGAGATGGATAAGAATCATTCTTGATGCATGTAGTTAGACCTTTTTTCATAACAGCAGAGTTTCAATCGTTTACAAGTCGCAGGGATGAATGTGTAATTAGAGTCAACCAAACGCTGTTTATAAAGTGACACGTCATTTGCGACTAACACTTAGTCTATCGCGTTTATCAGTTGTGAATGACCAAGTGAGATTTACATGACATCGAATTAGAAAATGCAAAACAAGTGTGATATAAAAGCGTAGAGAATAAATGTTTTGACCTTTGCTGTGAATGAAGTCAACGATGTTTTCACAATGTCAAGTACATTCTTGAACACGTCAATGACATGGATACATTCCTAAAGTCCGTAATCCAGGGATAGGGTTCCCTACGATTGGATTTAGGGATTTAGGGTTTATATAACGCAGGTTAATGTCGATCGTGAAACATGAAGTTTGAACAAGCTTTGTGTTGAAAGTAAGTTACATTCTTGAACTACATATCATTGTCCGATGTAAATCAACTGCTTTTCATTGTAAGAAATGTATTATAGAAAAGTGACCAGAAGTTGAAATATACAGGACTTTGTAAATTAGGATGACATGAATCTACTAGGAACACCCATTTAAGTAGCAAACATAAAAACACCATTTGACATGGTACAAATTTTCAACTGAAATTCATGCAAGACAGATTCGTAAGCAATGTTTTGAAAACGTTATGCGGTCACTATCGATAGCGTATCAGTTTTACTAAATGTGTTGTTTGCCGTTGTCAAATTGAATTCGTGTGTAGACTGTTTTGTAAATGAAGATAGATAGTGTTAGCCGTTTTTACAGTCAGCATCGACAGCATACAAGTATACACATAACAACATGTAACGTTTCTTAAAAGAGTCGAATGCATGCGAGTTAGGAAACACTCAAAACACGTGTGAGATAAAAATTAGCCTGCTAGATTGTGTGAGTACCTCACAAAAGTGTTGCAAATGTTTTACGGGAAACATGAAAAGGAAACTGTGCATCGAGAACGTCTAGCTAGATGAATATGAATGATATATTCTAACTTCAACTTTCTGACGTTCAAATGAAATTCGTAAACATGAAACTATAGACTCCATGGTGTAAAACTACATGACTAGTGACAACAACTTTATGTTGGTAAAACTTTCATAAGTTGATGATTGCAGTTGCGTCTAAAGTTGATATAAAGACCTGTAGAAACGCATAAGTTTTAGATGCAGTTCAACGCTGTGACTCGTACATTGAACTAACAAATGAACAAGTCTGTGTATAGGTACATAACACGCTCATCAGTATGAAACAGCAAAGCATGTAATGTCATTGAATTATCAAAGGAAAGTATTTGAGTTACAAGTCTGTGTTGATGAGAGTGGAACTATTTCATGGGTATGAAACAGTGAACATCACATTAGAACATTAGGACTGTCCATGAGTATTATAAAGGTTAGAATCAAATGCGTAAGTTTGCTTTTCATGTGCATTAAAAATTGAGAGAATCAAAACGTGTCTCATTTCTAAACTGATCGCGCATTACTTGTAAATGGATGCATTGATAGAATCAACATTGAAACTCGTATCAAGTGATTTTCTGTGTGAATGCAGACGATGTGAAAATGATACACTGGTTGAAACTTAATAATGCTTGCAATATTCAACACGCTGCCATTGAAAAGCAGCTAAAACGCTTATCATAAAACCTATCAGCAAAACATATGTCATGATCTTCCCGTCTTATCTTCCAACCCTCATGTACACACAAAGGTTCACGAGTAGAGGCAGCGCACTCTGTCGCCTGTTTGTCGCGCTGCCTCCTCAGCAGCTAGTGTTCCAAGAACACAAAGGTGAATGACAGTGCAGCCGGTTGGCGACCCTCTGTCACATTAAATACATTGCCTCCTCAGCAGATAGAATGTTTCAAGAAAACAGGTGAATGATAACGTTCTCTCTCTCTGGCACCCGTCCGTCGCATTGCCCCCTATACTCATTGAATTTTCTATCTCATCTGTCCAACGAACAAGGATGCAGGAAAGTATCGTCAACTCCCTCATCTCAGCCCCCCCCCACCTAGCTGATTCCTACAAAGCTCATTGATGTCGCACCAGAGATATCATCGTGGGCGACTGAAAGGATTCTCAAGTTGACAATTCGTCACTGTATACTCTCACATTTCCGCACGCGCAAGTAACCATTTTACTGCGACACAGGTTGATGTATAGTTAGAAAGTTTGATCATGATGTTTAATGAAACACAAGTGTCATGAAATGTAAGCATTAGTGTTGTCAAATACTTTTACCGCGACACAAGTTTGTGAAAGTGAAGCTTGATTGTCGTACAAGTTTATAACACGTCATTGACATGGATACATTCCTGTAGTCCATAATCCAAGGGGTAGGGTTACCTACGGTTGGATTTAGGGATTCAGGGTTTCATATAACACAAGTTAATGTTAACCATAAATGTATAGTACATTTATTTACTTAACCATTTGTGAATGATATAGCTGAATTGCTAAAGTCCATAATCTAAGACGTACGGTTGTCTACGGTTGGATTTAGGGATTTAGGGTTTTATATAACCCAAATTAACGATCTCTTTTAGTGTAGAATACATGCAACACATCATGCATATGTTCGCTTTATAAAATGACTTTGAATGTAAGACTTAATTTCATGGTGAAAAGACAGGTTTCATATCGTTGATAAGGGATAGTTACATACTCATTATGTTATACACTTTGCATTTGATGCAGTCAGCTGAAATGTGATTGATACATGTTCAATAGAAGAGTTGAATACATTGTATGCATTCCAGTGATTTGAATAATAAGTGTGTAAAGAGTTGATTAGGAAAATATATAATAGTCAACGTATGAAAGTTTCTTGTTATGCAAGCTAGGAATATGCAAACATCATTCATTAGTCAGTGTTGTGCTTTAACATCCATGTTTTGTAGAAGGTAGGATTCGTCGGATGTGTTATGACGAATGGTTGGTTAAATTCACTAAGCTTTGAGTAACACAAACCAAGTATTAAAACGAAAAGCAAAAGTGATAAAAAATTTGTGACATGAAAGACTTAAGTGTATCATGCTAAACATAGGGTAATGATGATGGATAGAAATAAGTGATGTAATTAATGTCTTGTCTCACATGTGTTTACTTGTACGTTTGCTGTAATTATCATGGTGATAGAACTGTAAATCTCACCAGTATGACTTTTCAATGTGAAGCATCTTGGGACTCTAGGTAGACAATGACCAAAGAGTAAATAAAACCTAAGTGAAATACAGGGTCATACAGAGGTTTAGGATTCTACGACGTTTGTAGTGTTGATATGAATGTTGTTCAACAGATTGGAACCGTTAAATGATCTGCTGATATGATTTACAGTGAGCAAGAAAATCAGTAAGAGGAGTGATAGGAAAACGTCTTCACAAATGCAGACAAGTGAGAACTCTACTAAATGTCTACATGCACGGATTTTATCATCCATCATCAAAGTGAATTTAGTTCAACAAGCTACATGAATGCTAAAAGTCGTATGCTGACAGAGACATAAGTTTACTAAATTACACAGCAAAACTCCTAAATCACTAAATCCGTGTGTTAAGATTTAGGGATTTAGCGTTTTAAAAGTGCAAATTACATTGATAAATCACTAAGTCCATAGCATAGTCAACCCTATGATAAGACTTCGCGTTTTATATTATCCATGTTAGCAATATCTGTTCGTGTAGAATGTGACTCAATGAGTTTAGTCAGATAATGTATCATCAATTTTATTCACTTAGTTATATGATGGCGAAAGTGTGAGATAGAAGTGAAAGCGATCTCATAAAGTGTAGAACACATAGTAGTAGCATTGTAGGAATAAGTAAAGTGAAAAGTTATGTCGCATGAAATGAGTGATGCAAGATTAGCTCGCATTGAAATGAATTGGTAGTGTAACAAACAAGCTATGTGGGATTCAGCATATGTTTGAAGACAAGCGCTGTTAAAAGGTTTTGAGATGATGTGAATTTTATCACATCATGTTCATGGATGTAACAGAATGAATGTCTCAACTGGTTGAGTGTATAAGATAGAGCACATAACATAGTTGTTGTATGTAAATTAGAGTATTATATTCGAAAAAAGCAAATATTGAGATTGCAAAATTTAATGAATAGGTAGTACAATAAACTGTTTGAATCAGTGACATAGTTAAAAGAGACAACAGTACCATTTCGAGATATAATCACACGGCATCAGGACGTTTGGTTTATTCATGTAAAAGTTAAATAGAAGCAACTTGTTGATGCAGCATGACACCATGAGTGCGAAAGTAGGAATAACATGCTATGACTGGAGCATCCGTTGAAATTGATCGTATGCCAACTGTACATGAAAAGTTATTTCCAAAAGTTTGACATGGACACATTAAGAGTTAAGTCACTGCAAGCCTTTCATATTGATGAGCATGTAGTAACACATGATAGAAAAATTACTAATGTCATAAATGTGGGAATCAGTGCATGTTTAAAGTCAGGTACTGCTAGTTGTTTCATGATAGTATTTGATATCGAAGATTTCATGTAATGTATCACATGTCATTAGATTTAAGGTGTAGTAGAATAAATGTCTCTACAGGTTTGAATGTATAGGATAGAACACATGAAACAGTAGTTATATGTAAATGGAAGTTAAGGTATCACAGTTGATTTACATCTGAAAGCTTATGTAAATAAGACTTAATTATTGATAGACTTCACATTGTGTGTTATGTTGAATGAATAGTTGAATTGATATTCATCAATGGAAGGTTGATGCATCGAGAAATAGTGTTAAGTCTCTGTCTATATGTCGTAACTGTCTCCATTTTACGCATGAAGCAGTATGTTTCTCAATCTGGTGAGTTGGTCTATAACTATTCTTCATATTCTCTTTCTATATGCTGGTGTTTGTTATTTTCTTCTTGCACAAGATTAGTTGTTGGGTAGGGTTGTAGTTGTTTGAGAGTGGGGAGTGTAATGTAGGATGCTCATTAGGAAGAATAAGTTCATTGTATGTTTGCATCATGGCTTCATAGAGTTGACAAAGTCAGAAAGGAATAGGTCTTTGCATCTCTGATAGTGTTCATAGAAGATGAATAGAATCGTAGGAAGGGAGCATTGACTGCATATTGAATGACTCAAAGCAAAGACGAGTTCTCTGGTAAGCATGACATCTTTGTTTAACTGAGCACACAAACATGAAAAACTTGTCTGTTACCAATCAATGAATCAAACATTCTTCGAGGCATCACATCCAAGTCCATCACATATCTGCAGATATGAAATGGAGAGGGGAAGAATAAATGATGAAATGGAATGAAACGGGAGACCACCCTTGCACCACATGCAACACATCACAGTCTTCTCTCTTCAATAGCAAGCAATCTCTTGAAAGTTGAAAACTGAAGTCCTCTACTACATTCAGATTGAAAGAGAGTTTAGAATGTTGTTATATGAAAACAGTGTTCACCACAGCACCAGAAAGTTTTATCTAAAAGGTTTTATGAGATGAGGCGTTTACTGCACTGTGTAGATTGTTTTTTATATTACTTACTTTCGTCACTCTTACAGTGTCAAAAGGTTTTATATTGAGTGGAGGCGGTTGCTGCACTGTGTAGAATGTTTTATAAATACAGGTAAAGTCTTGACACAAACGGCGAGTGTGTGAGAGACGTTAGGGCTAGCGATAGGTTAGGGTCAATAACGCCAAGTCTATTACATTGGTCATAGACTATGTCGAATGTACATATGAGATGCATTATTAAGTTTTGCTAGTCATCAAAATGAAACTCAAACATGAAACTCTAAACTCCGTGGTGTAAGAAGCCAAACTATATGACTAGTTACAACGAAAATTCGCGTTTTAAGTTGATATAAAGCTCTGTGGAAACGCAAAAGGTTTAGATACAGTTCAACGTTGCGATTAGAACACAACTTTGTACATTGAAATATCAAAGGATAGATGCATATGAACAAGTCTGTGCAGAGGTACATAACACTCTCGTCGATATGAAACAGCAAGGCATGTAAAGTCATTGAATTATCAAAGGATATAGGGAAATATATGAGTTACAAGACTGAGGACTTGTAACTCTGTTGACGAGAGTTGAACTATTTCGTCGGTATGAAACAGTGAACATCACGTTAGAACGTTAGGGCTGTCCATGTTGTTTTGCAATGAGATGTTAGAATCAAATGTGTAAGTCTGCTTTTCATGTGCGTTACAAATTAAGAGAATCAACACGTGTATCACTCAAAACTAGCGATGAAGTTAAGTGAATACACATGATGAATTCATTAAGTGATATTTAATCTTGAGGTTTCACACACTAGAAGTTTTGATCTTAATTATGTTTAAGCAAAAAGAGGATTGATGTGTTAATATAATCAGTTGCAGTTATGAAACCTAAAATTTCTTTCTTGGTAAATCACTTCTGTACCATTCGAATTCATAAGCAAAGTCTTCGTGGTGTTCTCCTAGATTATATTATTGACTTCGAAAATGAACAAACGGAGATTGAAGTGTGCATTGCAAATATTCGAGAATTGTTTGCAATAATGATTGATCAATTTGTTGATTGTGACATCAAAGCTCGTTTAATTGCAGATGTCAATTACATTCGTTTGAATGATGCTTCGAAAGAACCTGAAAGTGTTAACTATCATTTCTCATCATATCCACAGGAATATGTTACTTCTGACGATGCGGAAGATTAAATCTCGAATGGATAGCTTCAATGCGAATGGTAGTAATTTACTTCTGGAAAAGATAAACCACATTCATATCGCTATCAGCAAAATGAGATTATACTCAGGCAGTTAGCAAGCACATGAGTATCTCTGGTTACATCCATGCTGATCTTTTCAAAATAGATTTCAGGCAAAGCAGACTTCAAACAGCAAGAAATTATATACGTCGTGTACTCACATTGTTGATGTCATCATATCCTATCCTAACTTTGAACTTGTACTCTCTACTCTCTCAATTACATGATATGGTAGAAAACGGTGGTTGCCAGAGGTCATTACAAAGAAATGACACTCCCATCCCCGCTGCTGTACCACTATGTGAACGGTGTAATAAAACATTTACTGCAAAGAAGAGTTTATACCGTCATCAAAACCGTTGTTATCTGAAACAATCTCACATATCTGAAATGAAAGGTACTTCAACATCTCATAATTGGAGAGATGATATTATTCAAGGGGATGCTGACTATGTATCAACCCAAATCTTGTGACTGTGAACGAAACTTCTCAAGGAGTGAGCATCTGAAACGACATCGAAGCGGCAGATGTAAAGGTTTCAAACTTCGGTATGAACAAAACGGTTCTTGTCTACAGAATAATGTGAAATCCTATGCATCGGACGAAGTGGTCAAACAAGTTGATAAGGATGTGGAGCCTACTTGTAGTAATTGTAGAAAAGTGTTTAAAAGAGAATGTGACTTGCAGTATCATCGCACAGAACATACATTTGAATTTGGAGATGATGACTGCAGTAATATATTCAAATTACATAAATCATCTTTAGGAGGTAGAATTCATGATATCATGTTGGTTCCAAGGGAAGTTGAAGTTGATCCAATTCAATGTTTGATGAAGGATACGAAACCTATTCAAAAGCTAATTTTTGATCCGTTGAAAGGTTCTTTCGTCATCAAATGCAGTATGACAGCTGTGATGAATGTTTCCAGACCAGAATCACAACAGGAAGATGATACTAAATTTTCTATGTTTGCCATCTCTTTTCTCCCTGCTGATATGGTATTAATTTTCGATGAATGGTTTGAGCGTCATTTAAAAGCGCTTAAAACACACTTTGAGAATTATACAATGGGAAGGAGTAACCTTGTGTTTGATAGTGTTGATAAAATCATAATCAAATTGAGTTTAATCACGGATATGAATGGTTATGTATTTTTCCCTCTTCCAAAGCAGTTGGAAAATAAAAGAGCTGTTATCAATGTGGATTGTTTCTTTTCCTGTTTCAAATATGCCTTATTGTCAGTCTTGCAATACAAAGACATAACCGGTTACAGAAATCGTGTATCAAAGTACGAGCAATGGGAAAGTGAGCTTGATTTCACAGGAGTTAATACTGAGTGTGTAAGCATTACTGATGTCCCACTGACTGAAAAGAATAATAACCTGAAAATAAACATTCATGTCTATGATCAAGAGGTGTTAAGTTGTCGATACAATAATATGAATGTTCGTACTCCTACAACTGTAAACTTATTGCTGGTGGTAAATGATGATGGAAGATGTCATTAATGCGGTATTCCGTCAGTTAAAAGATTGTACTATGAACAAATGAATCACAATAACGTCTTCACATGCGAACGCTGCTGCAAACGTTTCAGGCTGAAGAACAAGTTTGAAGAACATCACAAATTCTGCATTAGCGGTAAAATACAAGTTGAAAGCATGCCAATAGAAGCTGAACATGTCTATAAGTCTCAGGGTCATGAACAAAGCCCACCCAAAGTGGTATATGCAGATATAGAATGCTACATCGATTCAGAGTCAAATGTGCATAATCCCATTACCATTGCTTGCTATGATACATGGCATAAACAGCTCACAGGTAATGAAGAAAATAAAATGATGCGTTGGCGAGGTGAAGGTTGTATACTGAAGTTTTTAATGGCTCTTGAAAACATGGTCCTGCAACTACATAGAAAACAGTCCTCCATCTTCTTTAAAAAGCCGTCATTGTCCTGTAAAGAAGAAAAAGCGGTTGAAAAAGCATATTCTTGCTGTCAATGCGCATTCCATTTTGATGATGACAGGTGTATTAAGACTGTCTATTTCTGTCCTATTACTAATGAGTTTAAAGGAGCCATATGCAAAAACTGTAAAAATCAGGTCATCTCTAAATGTGAAAGTCTTCCTGTTATCTTTCATAACTTCAAAGGATATGATGCACACCTTATTCTAAAGCATGGTATTGAGAAAATGAAACATTGGAAATTGAAGGTTATAGCACAAAGTCAAGAGAAATTTATGACACTCAGAGCTCAAGTTCCTATTTCTCATCGAAAGAATAGAGATAACCATTACTCTGAAATCGTGTTTCTTGATTCCTATCAATTTATGACAAGTTCCTTGTCATCCTTCGTCAAAAACGTGGAGTCACTACCCATAACTCAATGTTTGAAGAAAGGTTATCCATATCTGACTGATGAAACGATTAACTGCAAAGGCGTTTTTCCGTATTCACACCTTGATTCACCTAAAAGATTGGATGAAGTGAAACTTCCACCAATTGACTCTTTTTATGATGATTTGTCGGGGAAAATATGTTCAGCAGAGGATTACATACATGCACAAAAAGCGTGGAAAGAATTTGATTGTCAAACCTTTGGTGACTACATGGAATCGTATTTAAAATTGGATGTTTTCCTATTAGCAGATGTTTTCGAAGCATTTCGAAGTCTTACACTCAGGAAAGACGGACTGGACCCCGTTCACTTTATAACATTGCCGGGTTTGTCTTACATGTCATGTTTTAAAATGACTAAGGAAAAGATTGATCTTCTAGCAGATCCAGAAATGTACAATTACTTTGAGCGTGGAATTCGTGGAGGACTCACGTTTGTGAATTATCACCATCGCTCTGCAATCGAAACTGACAAAACAAAGACTCATGTATTATATATGGACCAGAATAACCTGTACGGTTCAGCATTGAGCAAGCCTCTACCTCATTCAGAATTTAAATGGTTAACTGAGGAAGAATTGACCATATTCCATAATCCTCAAAACATCCTTTCTATTGATGCAGTGAGTGAGTATGGATATGTGTTCGAGGTAACACTCGAGTATCCAAAAGATAATCATTATGCTACATCGGATTTTCCTATGGCTCCTTACAGTGATGAGGTACATCCCGATCAATTTAGTCCATTTATATATCAATTAAGTGAAAAGTTGTGTAATGAAATATGTGGTAGAGGGCGTTACATACCAAGTCGTAAATTGCTTGTCACACAATATGACAGAGAACATTATATATGTTATTATCGCGTTCTACAATTTTACTTGAAAATGGGTATGAAACTAAAAGGTGTTCATCGCGCAATCCAATTCAAACAGAAAGCATTTCTGGAGCCCTATATTCCCTACAACAGTAAGCGACGAGCTGAATCTAGAAACAGTTTTGAGAAAGACTTTTACAAACTGAAGAACAATTCATTGTTTGGAAAAACTATGGAAGATGTGCGTAAGAGACACAATTACCATTTGGAGTTTGATACGGAAAAGTATCTCAAACTATCCCAAAGTCCTTAATTTATCAATAGACATGTCATCACCAGAGCCTTGGCAGGAGTAAAAATGATGAAACGTAGAGTTTTACTGAATAAGCCAATTTATATTGGACAAGCTGTATTGGACTATGCGAAATTGGAGATGTATGAATTGTATTACAACATCATCAAGCCTTGCCCACTCATAAAACATGTTGATCTTTTAGGTGGTGATACAGACAGCCTTTTGCTAGCAGTCACAACTGATAAATCTATTGAGCGAGATGATACCCTTAAAGAACTGAGTTCATATTTTGATGCTAGCAACTATCCAATATCTCATCCCTTATATTCGGAAAAGAACAAAGCTCGCCTTGGATGTTTTAAAGATGAAAGTGCGGGACAGGAAATTAAAGAGATGATTCTTCTTAGACCGAAGATGTATAGCATAAAGTATAAAAGCAAGATGGACTGCATAAAATGGGGAAAGGGTATATCAAAAGCAGCTGTTCGTAAGATGAGTCATGAGAACTACAAAAATGTATTGGACAATCAAAGTGAGAGCTCCATTGAGATGACTATACTCCGTTCAAAACATCATACCGTTTCAACTCATAAATTCCGTAAACGTGGCCTCTCAGCTTGGGAGGATGAGCGGTGTTGGATTGATGCAAACTTTTCTTTATCTCATGGTCATTATGCTACCGGAATACCACCTCCAAAGCGTCGAAGACTGAAAACTCTTGATATACATGATTGTACACTAATTGATTAATTTTGTGGGTGAAAATGTCCCACTATTGTGAAAACAATTGATATGAAACTCGAGTACATGTACAAACTAACATTTGCTACTGAACTTATGACATCATGCACATTATAACAATGACTACTATTTGTACTAAACTGATTTTGAAATATGTTGTTTTCTTTATATTTGCAAATAATGGGCATCTGATCATAATATAAGTTTGAATAACTCATTTGTCAAGGTTTGACAATTAACAGAATTGATGCACAATGCTGTTGGTTTGTTTCTTATATCACACATTTTTAATACTAATGTCATAACACATCAATGCACTTGATTATTCACTTAAAGTATAGCAGCTTATTGATATTCACATAAATTCTTCGTTTAATGATTCTACTCCGGTAAAGTGTGTTCTCATCAAAATCAGTTTGTTCAGTGAAGAAGAGACAATTATGTCTTATGTGTGCGCTTGGCACATGAATGTCTACCTTTGATTCATTTAGATAGATACAGTTCATCTCGCATATATGTGAGACAAACAGGAAAGTGGTTGGGAGAACATGACCGAGCGATAGAAGAGATGACATCGAGAACTCATGCGTACTCCATGCTGCTGCTCAATAATGAGTCATTCAGTGCAATGGAAATTTTATAAAGTAACCTGTCACAATGTCGTCCTGGTGGTCAGAGTATGCCGTTGAGACGAAAACTTGCAAACAAGGCGCAGAGAGGTTTCACAAGGATTAAAGCTGCCAATGTCCCGTGCAGCTACGGACTTCACCGGTGTCTCGAAATCACCAACAGGAAGTATGAGACCGAAAACCTCCTTACCATACACCCCTTCAGTGAGTTTGAGAAATGGCCTGATAGTAGAGCCACTGACACTTGCTAAAGGCAAATGTGACCATGAAAGTAAACTCTCTTCTTTATACTGGATGTTTCCTGAGCTAGGAATCCTCGCTCGTCCAATCAGAACTCTCATATACAGTTACAAATGCCTTCATTGACTTCAACAGGGTCGAAAACCCCAGAAAACCTCCATAAAAAATCAAATTTAAATTTTTCGGCATTTAGTACTATTTATGAAATTTTTATAAGTAGTCTATTACTTGACCCGGATCATGACCTCTCAAACAAACGTTGAACGAAGTCCATCCGATTCCTACAAGCAGAGAACCATGCCTTTAAAGTTTTGGCCTATTACGATGGCCTGATCTCCAGGCCATCTCCTGGCTCTCCACTCACTCTGACACCTTAGGTGAGTGCAGCAATCGAAAAATCTGCCTCGGTTTCCCACGAAAACCTGGTTCTTGGAGTCATTTGATGAAAGAGAGAGAGAGAGGCGAATGACCCTTTCTCTTCTCACCCAATGCACCTAATGACATAGTGTCCCATCACATCTTTATCCACCGATCAGTGGTAACGGTGGACAAAAGACATCCACTTCTGCACGACACCACACAAAACATGCTCCATCCTGGACCAAACCCTTCTCTGCTTGTAGTCTTAACACATACCCGGCTCATACCTCTCTCCCGCTAAGATCAGGTCAAGGTCAATTTAAGGTAACTCCTCTTGCCTCTGCTTGTAGTCCCATCACATCTTACAGTCACAGACCAGTGGTAACGGTGGACAAAAGACATCCACTTCTACACAATATGACACAAAACATGCTCCATCCTGGACAAAATCCCTTCTCTGCTTGTAGTCTTACCCTCTCTCCCGGAGAGGTCAGGTCAAGGTCACTCCTCCCTCTGCTTGTAGTCCAACACACAGTACTGCATCACGCCTTCACATTTTCCCGCTTTTAGCACTACTTACAAAACCAGCAGTAGTCACATCACGTTTTTCATGACGCAGGACGGTAACCAAAGGTCACGCGAGGTCACGGCGATGACTCATCGTTGCACATTTTGGACTTTATTTTGGCACGGGATTACTACAAAACGATTTCCAGGAACGCATCTCTTACGTAAATCGGGATATTACTGCACTCTAATCTTATCAATGGAATCACTTGACCAGTCATGTTGAAATGAATTATGCAGGTACCACTTAATCAGGGAAGTCCTTTATCATGTTTAACAAAAGAATATGAAATGAGTGTAAAACGGTGTCAAGTGAAATCTATGAAGCAATTTTTAGCAACTTAAATGATAATTTGAATCTTTGGAATAAGAAAGACAATTATAGAAATATTGAAAATATTTCTGATATAAATCAATCCAGTATCAGTTTAAATGATCCTTCAACTGAATTACAATCTTTCATGCTTATCATGACTGATGAAGATAACTATGATTCAAGATATTTTATGCGTCTGAGACCACCCAAATCGGGGTGACATATGTATATGGCACCCCCGATTTGGGGGATCGCAGGTGCGTAAAATACATACTACTCGTGTTCAATATGCCTGAGTGAATGATATTTTCAAAAGATTATTGACGTTAAGAAGAGATTTACAGATATTTTAAAACTTTGTACGTTGATTGTGGAGGGCCGCTGGAGACACTATTTTATATTCTGAATATTTTATGCTATATCAGAGACTAGAGTAGATTATCTGTGGTAATATAATCCTAGAGTAGAGTTGGACCTGTTGAGCGTATAGGGTTAACCATTACGTCACGAAATTGATCAAACTCAGGGATGATCCAGTTTACGCAAGATGACTCATTTTAGCAAGACTCCTGGGAAGCGAATATTTCGGTCTTGATTTTTTAAAAGTATTCGTAGAAACCTCGACGGAGCAAGCCGAGGTCACCTGACCCTACTCTTATGGATTGTTGGTTTTGGGGGCGATTTGAAGTGGCGAGTCTACGCCGGCAGTCGATCTCAGTCAATCGAGATTCTTTAAGAAAATATTCGATCTTCTATTGGTAGACCACTGATGAGTGATGACATAAGAATGTCAAGTGTACAGAGACGTTTCGCAACAGACGAATTCATTGCCGTGAAAAAGACGGAACTCGAAACTAATGATAGTTACTATGAATCTTTTTGAATGATCGCATTATTGCTAAATAAATAAAATGTTGCTTTCCAATGTTCTGTTTCTTTTGCTTTTCTTTGATGGAAAATTATAGCGAAATGATGTACTATCATATAAAGTATGTAATCAAATAAAATGAGACACCATTCACTTTAAAATGATATCTCATTTAATGTAATAGATAAACCATAACTTGAGTTAAATGGATTTGAAAATACCAAGCTGTATCTGGGCCACCTTCTACTACGTATATACAGGTTTTTGCAGGAAATAACGGCGTTTCCTCAATTGATTACGTCATTTTGCATAGAATATCGTCAACAAGACGCATCTTCACCGCATGCATTCAGATGCAGGACATACGAGTGATGACCATGCATAATGATGTGACAATGACATGCATAATTTGAATAAAAACTGTCTTGGATATATTGAGTTTTGCAAAATGACGTAGTATTTAGATGAACCGCCGTTATAACTGACAAATGCTACTGTTTAATGAATAAGTCATTAAATTTGAAATTGACGGAGTGTTTAACAGTATTTGTCGTTAACAAATGAACCGATTTCATTAATTTGTGATTAAAGCCATTAAGCTACGCATTATGTCACTCTGTAATGCACAACTGCTTCTATTAAACGCAAAAGCCTGTAGATGGATTTATATGTAGTATGTAAATTATAATAGTATAACAACAGTGCATATAATATAGCATGGATGGTAGTTGTAGCGATAAGTACGCAAGTATATAAATACAGTACATAGTAGGCCGATATGAGCTTTATATTGGCATATTTATTACGAGACATCTTGAACATATGAGAACCGTAAGTAGCCGCTCATCTGCTAGCGCTTTATATGAATGCACAACAATATGGGCGACATCGGAATTTCTCGATTCGATTTCATTAACAAACAAGTTTCTTGTATAACCAAATAAGAAAAGTTTGGTTAAACAAACTTTGCTTGTGTAAGCAAGCAAGTTTCCTTGCATACAATGATCTGATTATCTTATCCCAGGAAGGCGTTCAACAAGGAGATCCCGAAGGACCAGCTCTTTTCAGTGATCTGATTAATGAAATGATCCATCAACTATCCAGTCCACTCAATTTTTGATAATGGCAATGTCGGTGGTCTTAGTGATACAGTGGCATATGAATTTCTTTATATAATAAAAACAGCAAGTGATCTTAGTGACTCGAGATGATTTCTGCAAAATGTGAACTGGTTTTCCTTGGTAACCCTGATCATGACAAGAAAAATGCATTTCTCCTCTCTTTAACTCCATCTGCTCTGGAATAAAGTTTACCTCGAAGTATCTATGTATCTCGGGGGCTCCTATATTGGATATTCTGCTATCACTACATGCCTAGCATCTAAGATTGAGATTTTAAATTTTTTGCAGGCAGATTGGAGCATCTAGACGCACATGATGCCCTTTTTCTACTAGAGAATTCGTTTTCTATTCCAAGATTAACATACTTTTTGCGCACTGCACCTTGTTATAAAGAGTCTCAACCTCTTCAGAAGTACGGTCAGACCATTTATGAGTCATTGGAATCGCTACTGAACATCAATCTCAGCGAAATGAATCTTCCAGCACGGAATAAGGCACTCGGAATTTACTCTGTCCAAGCGCTCGCACTTTCTGCCTTTTTAGCCTCTGCGGCCGGTAGCCTTTCCTCGACTATCAAATTTTTGAAAGAAAATTCGAGCTTGCAGGATGCTGAAGTTACAAACGCCACTGTTCAGTGGAAGGCAATCACTGATGAGAACTTGTCTTCAAATAAGACCAGTCAGCGAGAATGAACCAGGATGAACCCATTTCACTTACGAACGCTTTTCTCACTTTTGTCTTCTGCCAACCAACGTTCGAAGGTGCAACTTCGGACACTAGGTCGCTCTCCTATCTAATCCGACGGATTCAGCTTGTCATTCTTGTGGGCAACGCCGCTGCTATAAGAGGCACGTTGCCGGTGTAGGAGTTTTGCCTTTTTTTAATTAATTATTATGCACTTTATAAATGAAAAATGCCACAAAGAAATTCGAGTGAAATCAGCAATCATATTTTGTATTTATTTTCTTTTGTTAATTTAAGGACCTGCAAGGATTTTTGTATTTAGTGAGCATGTCAACTTTCCGTCTTTTGTAATTTGATATGACTCTTTAATAAAGAAACACCTGGAAAAAATTGACAAGCTCATGAACACACGAGACACATCAGCGAAGCAAAATCAATCATACACCTAACAGTCTACATATATCTCTAATGTATTTAATTCTTTTTCAAAAACAGAATAATATCACGAACCAGGAGATAATAAAATGACACAAAAGTTATCACGAGGTAAAAAAGGAGTAAAAAACTTTGTAAATTAGTTAGAAAAATAAATAATTAGTTAGCAGTCTACTTTCAATTGGGATAATAGTGGTCAACAAAACCACATTGGAAGCGCTGCACAGAAATTACACGCGCGAATCAGCGGAGTAAGTAAGTCCGCGTCAGCGGACTCGTACATAGTAATAAGACATTGATGGACATATTCAAGTGTCGTAGTGTCATTGTTGTAGACTTCTCTCAGAAGCTATGACTGTTTAATTGCTGGACGGTAAACCAATTCAAATTTTAATTTTCCGTAGATTCATTTATTGGACACATACTGTAGCTTGAATTCTTCATTTCTTATAGAATGCGTACATCGTGCAAGTGAAATTTGATTTGGAGAGATTCAATACATTTCTCAAAATTGCGAGCTGAAGCCATGTTTGATGCAGAGAAGAAAGTACAGTAAGCAGAAAATTTTCATACATAGTCCCCTAAAATTGTTCTATGAAAAAAACAACAAGCTGAAAAAATTCAATATAAATACTGATGTTTCGAGCATATTTAGGATAAAATTGAGGGATCATGTTGCATAAGGGATAGATTTGGCAAATCCACAGTTCTGCATTTAACAGTACACAATGAATTTTTGTGACCGGGCTTTGATATTTTTTATCAGCTCAAAGATAAGAAAACTGAAGAAGCTATGCTAATATAGTCCTGTGTACCTTATGTGCTGATAAAAGAATATAAAAATGTAACTATCCTAATTACACTAATTTCACCTTCGTCAACAGTTAGTGTAATTATGATAGCTACATTTTTATATTCTTTTCTGACGCAAGGCTGAATATCAAAGTAGGATATTTCTGGGAACATGGAGTGACAGCATTTTTCGATGTTCGTGTCACGCATGTCAACTCCAAGTCAAACCAAGAAAAATCCACTGGTGCCATTAATCTAAGATTCCATGAAGCAATTATCGACATCTTACATCCATCAATCAACAGCAAATATGAATGCAATGACTATTGCCATCTGATTTTCACTAACAAAATTTAAATTTTGTGTCCTCTATGTACTAACCCTGAATATATAATCTTGTATCTGTATTCCTGATGATGATCCAACACAAAAAAACAGAAGAAAGTTACCAGATAAAAGTTGGATGAGATGAAAAAAGATACATGAAAATAATGCGACTGACTCCTGCAAGAAATCGCAAATACCTGACAAGAAAACCTACAAAAATGTCAATAAATCCTTTCAATTATTTTATTTTGAAAAATTCTATTCAAAAAATTTCAATTATTTTAGACTCCCAGGCATCGCTAGCACAATGTGATCACTTTTTAATTGCAATGGAATTTCTATGATTCTGATGATTTAGATCTAGCCACGAAATAGTGAATAAAAAGCTTCGCACAAAATAGCAGAAGGGCACATCAATCTTTACTAATTTGATTGTTTACCAATTCAGTTCTTAAATTTTTGCATGTACTCATTTTTCTTGAAATAAAACTTGTAGCTTTCTTCAAATAAAAAATGATTGTCGTTCAATGTTTCGACTTGATTTTTAATTGAATTTGAAACATGCAACTCATCTGTTCCTGAGATTGCATGAGGGTCAAGGCGTGGACTTTCATTCGATGTTGTTTCATGCTGAGTTTTTTCACATCATTTTCTGTGTCATCATTCAGATTTCTAATCGATACGCTACTTTTCATGCAATAATTCTGGTGTCCTTTCAATCCACCGACACTTTTAACATGTTTTTGACAATTTTGACAAATAAGACTTTTTGAGCTTTAATGTTGTTTTCCATCCTCAGCCAGGAAATCGCTTTTTTCTAAATCTGTAGAGGGTTATTGCTATGATGTGAAAAATGTCGTAGGATAATATTTTTTACCTTGTCGTTCTGGGAGGGCAAAAGAAATTTTCATAGAAATATTCGTATTATCACATTGGCTATTGAACAAATGCCATAGATTTAGAGGATTAGCTATTCTATAAATCATGGATATCCATGTATAAATCCAACAACCAAAAAGATCGTAGATATCTTCGTCCGCTTCACGGCTTCGGATTTCTACATTTTCTTGCCCCTCTGGTTTCATGGAATACCTATTCATGCCTTCACACTATAGCATTCTGTCAGGGTCATAGAAATTAACAATACCTGATAGTTATGAATGACACTTCTATGGTCAGGGTTGCCGGGCATAAATAGGAAATTTCCAGTTTATGCCTGCCAATTTTAATGTATTTTCAAATGCGCTACAGCTTCAAATTTATGTCCGCCGTTTTTCATATCTCTCTTAAACATGATAATTTCAATACTTCTACTGTTATTTTACTAGCTATCTGTCGTCGGGCATAAATTCGCAGATATCCTCGACACATAGCTATAATTCCTATATTATCAGGGACATCAGATGATTAATAATATATCTAAGGAACGCTCAATTCCTCCCACAGCATGTACTGGACTGGAGGCCAGTGTCTTTGTCAGTCTTGCTGTTTGACGATAGTTAGTGCGCATCTAGATAAACCTGTGGAACAAGTTATAAGCAGTTCACTTTGTTTTAAAATGCATTAATTTTCTAATCCGCACATTCTTCAAACAGCGAATTTATTGAAGGGAGATTCTGAACCCAATCAAGAATAGACTAAATGATCAAATAATTATAAGACTCTTGCTAGAATAAGCAGCTGATTGTCAAGCAGCTAATAACTGTCAATGATTGAAGTTGGACACCTACGGCTTTAGCATCAATGACCGTTGGTATGGAGATCTGTATATTTATACACGCATGTTCAGTGCAATTAGTGGCTTATTTCAAAAAGATTTGCTTGCTAAAATCGATTCGGCAGTATTTTTGGAGAATTGTGGACTCCTTCTAGAAAATTTTGGATATTCTATTTCTAATCTATAATAAGTGATTAGTAAATCTACGAGTATATATCAGTGATAATTAGTGACTCACTACTTACTTATACAATCAGTGTAGCTATGTCCATGTCTGGCTTGCCATCAGTTTCGTAAACTTCATGATCAAAATCAACAAAAAAATCCACAGAGTATGCGTATTCGGAAAAGAACAAAAGATAAACTGGTGAAAGATCAAAAATTGAAAGTATGACCAGTGAAAACGTCGAAACTCAAGTAAAAACCGGTTGAAGATCCCCTTTTTCTGGAGATCTTGGTGGAAAAGTGAAACCAGTGTTGTCTCTACACATTGTGCGCCTCATCGTACAATGATTGATGGATTGATCTTTCACGATTTTAAGGTCCTTGCATGTTGTCCTACTCAGCAACAATATTGATAAAAATAAGGCTGATAAAGAAATCCGCATAAATTTCTTCGGTGAACATGAAAACACTCGTGCATCAGTGATAAAAATGGCCATCGATTTTCCTTTTATGAAAGTTGGAATACTTCAAAGCCTGAAATAAATCTTGCATGTTATATCTCTTCATTGTTCTTGAATTCTTGAATAAAATCCTGCTGTCCAAATGACCTGCATTGGGGGAGGTTATAGATCAGGTAATGGGAAATCGATGAGTATGGAAAGTCACAATTTACTTTGAATTAAACATCGATGATGTGTACACTGTACAGAGTATTTCCGACAATTTCTTCGCAGGGTTGGGCTGGTCGTCTTAATTAGGATGTGCGGCAATCAATTTTGTTGGATTGAAATGCATTTCTCGACAATGAAGTGAGTTGTTCACAGCTTCTTCCATGGCTTTATCCAGCTACACACTATCTACATTGATCAAGACTGCCAAAGGCACCGGCCGCCAGTCCAGTACACGCTATGGGAGTTGAGCGTCCTTAAGATATATTATAAGTCATAGATGCCCCTGCTATCGTTCATAAAATTATCTATCAATACCGGCTGGAGATATCTTGTGTCCTCTCTATGCTAAGATAGCCAACAATCCGACCTCTATGACTGCAGCCATATTGTGACCATGAAATCCTAAATATTTGCGCATATGATATTTTCAATTGAAACTTAGATATCTTCAAATCCCATAAATTTGAATCGAATCTTAGCCTTGTCGTAGGACCCTGAGATACTGCAGTTTTTCAGTATTAAGCATCTTATGTGATAAGTTCGTGAAGCTATTGCTTTCAAATTCGAATTGATTCTCAATGTAAGAGACAATATATTTAGGAAATGGAGGATCGTCAGAATTTAATGAAACTTCGCAAAATCGATGCCTTGCTAGAGGAAACACAAAATTTAAAGAAGTCCATTTCGAAGAAGCGCATACAGGCTCGTTCAAAATTTGATAATATAACTTCATGTGCAGAGCAAGTCGGTGGTATAACAATTCCCCTTCCGAAAATAAAGTTAAGTAGTGCACGATTTCTTAAGGGCCACATTGGGAAAGTTCATGATATCCGATGGTCGGGAGATGATTCTCACCTGGTGTCCGTTGCACAAGATAATTGTGTTATCATATGGGATGTTAGAAATGGATATATCAATAACGTTATTGAGGTAAATGCTATACAACCACTTACTTTGGATGTGGGGCCAAATAGTGATACAGTCTTCTGTGGTGGATTATCTGCAAGTGCTGCCGTTTATAAAAAGAGAGCAGCTCAAGCCTCTGATACGTATTCGCAATATGAAGTTGTAGTGCACTTTGATCATGAAAGTCGATTGAGTTGTTGCAGATATGTTGGCGACAATAAATTTTTAACAGCTGCGGACGCAGAAGGATGTACATTATGGGATATCGAATCATCTACAAAACTTAATTCATTTCAGGGTCATATAAGTGGCGTTCTTGCGATGGCTCTGCTCCCAGACAAAAAAACATTTTTAACGGGTTCTAGTGACGCCACTGTCAAGTTGTGGGACATGAGGATAAAAAAGAAAAAGAACTGTTTGCAAACTTTCGAAGGGCATGAAAGTGATGTCACATCTTTAGCAGTGTTCCCTGGTTCCTCTAATTCATGCTTCGTTTCAGGCTCGGATGATACTTGGGCCTGTTTGTTTGATATCAAGTCAGATAATCTCATAGCACGTTACAGTGATCCATTATGGAGAGAACTTGATCCAAATCGTGATGGGTTTGACAATGCAGAAATTCATCGCCCGGATCCACCAAGTGTTTGTAGCGTGTGTCTGTCAAATAGTGGACGACTATTGTTTACTGGTTGTAAAGATGGCATTATGTACTGTTATGACATATTCAACCCAACAAACCATGCAGACATTTACGAAGAGCCTGGTCCCGTAAGCAAATTGGCAATATCTAATGCTGGTAATGGTCTTGCGTCTGCTGTATGGGACTCGAAAAATCGAATTCGAATTTGGACTCCGTAGGAGCTCAAACGAGAACTGCAATACAGTGAGGTGGTATGTTGTCCTTTTGCATTTCAATTATGCCAAATGTAGATGAATATTTCTTAAGGGTATCAGCAGTAGAGCAAACTCAAGCCACTAAGGCTACAGAATCTTCGTGTAAATTCGTTACGGGTTGACCTCTGTTGACGCTTAAGAAAATAATTGGTCTAATCTTGGATCAAGGTTGCGTATAACTCTCGTTGATACGTTGAGAAGTTGATGCACTCTGCATGGTATTTCACGAACGCTGTTCATAGAATGACTTTCAAAAATAATATTTTAACAAGAGTCTGTTGTCAATCGGCAAAGAAATGTTGCACAAGAGTCATCTACATCACTAAAATGGTTTTTGGAAGTCTCGGCTAAGAAGATATTTGTAAGTTGTCGTAACCTTGCATATTATTAATGTTTGATTCCATCAACATCTTTGTTCTGATGTTACTGGCCGCCACAATGTGTTTTCCTTATTCTCACTGTGGAGTATTTATTTGCATGATACTAACATTTCTCTGACGATGCAATGAGCAATTCGTAATCAATGTCGCAAACAGCGTAGAGTTTTATTCATGCTACTGAAACTGGATATCTTACAAGTTAACATTGTGCAGTTTATCAATTTTTTCGTGATAACGATTTACTAAGTAATTTATACTGTTTGACTGAGCCATCTGAAGAAATATGGTAAGCATTGTAAATTATTGTCTCTATTGTATATTATCAACTATTTAGTGCTGTACCATATTTATATATGTTTCCGTCAATCTTTCTACATGTCCGTGAGATTTTGTCTGTTGTCTATTGTGAGATAAAGTGTAAATATATATTTCTAATTAGATATTTCTGTCCATATCTGAAAATTATTCTCCAAATAAATACAAATGATTGTGTGCCTTTACATTGAACTATATACTATCATGAATTGACGTTGTAAAATGAAGCGCACTTATGCAGGAAAACTACAAATACTATAAAGCAGAAATGCAGAAATTCTTAGTTGCACCTACAATGTAATAATAATATTCATAAATTTCATTATTTTTTACAGTGTCTTGCCAATCTATGTGTCTCCTTGTTATTCACATCGCTCTGTTAATTTTGGTTTGACGGAATAAAGTCCCTCGAAAAACTCATCTTTGAAGTGGCATATAAAGTTCATCAAAGCTAATAGATGCTGACAACTTTTTGGTAGTTAGATGCAAATTTCAACAGTCATAGATGAATTGGTAAAACAACTCATTGCATGCAATTAAAATCTGTGTGAAGTAGGCTGCAAGATATAAGATGCATATTGATTAGAGACCACATAAGAAGTCACAGCTAATGTCATGAAGCTTGACAATTTGTATTGCCCACTATGAAGTTAGCAAACGGAATAAACTACTTTAAGACAAAAATTTACACCGCTAATTAAGACATAAATTAATTATGCCTTAAATTACATTATAAGGTTGGTTCTGCAACTGTCAACAGGAAATAAAAATCGTTTGATTAGTTTGCAGTTCTCGGACATGCTTTTAGAAAACTCATTGACCGCAGAGCAATTTTCTGACTTGGCACGCAAATTTCAAATTACACGTAAAATTCGCTAAAATTCGCTTTAGCAAGGTTGGTTACAAATATTCAAGTTTCCATTGCACGCAGCATAAAGCATGTTTAAAATATTGAGGAAACTTCATTGTTTATTGAGGATCTGGAAACATTTTTACTCGTCTTCTCAATCTCCATAAATGTCTAGGACTACGTTGTAGGCCTGCTCATTTTTTGCCAACTTCCTTAGTAGTAATTTGATAATAGCTACGAGCCTTATGCACAAAAAGCAGTTCAAAGGATAAATACAAATTAAATACAGAGTTTAGCGTGTCAAAATGCATTTTAAGTTTTATATACTATGAGTATATTATATTTATTTATTTATTTATTTAACGTACAACAAAGGTACAAAGTTGATGAAGTTAAATTGCTAATACAATAGGTGAAAAGGGGTGAAAAGAATAAATGTGATGTGCGGATTTTGGAGGGGGTGGAGATGGTGATAAATAGAGTACGAGAGATGGGGTCACTATATGTTAAGAGGATTTCGTCTATCCGGGGACGTTCTTTGTCGTCCTCTGAAATTTGTTCTATTGTGTTTCTTGTAGACAGTTTAGCAGCTGTGCGGCTATTAATCCTTTGCTGTCGCATGTTGATCATATGATCGTAGTCTTGGTTAAACCAGGTCGGTGCGATTCCGATGCGGGATTGCATTTGATGATAAATGATAGTATATTTGATGATTTGCATATAATGATTCATGTAATAATATAATAATTAACATGATTGATGTGATGTAATCATAACTAGTTACTTTCAAAACTCTCGAGGGCGTAAAGAAGCAGCAATGACACGCGCGCCTTCCCACGAGGTGCTTTCGGAGGAATCGAAAAAACTCTTAATTTTTGTAACTCTAGTGAATTATCGAATTTAGGTTTAATTAACGCAAAATAGTTTGACTCATTCCCACCTTGCATGTTTTTTAGCTTAAATGACATCCAGTTTCCTTGCAAAGTTTGGTCGAATTACAATTCGCCAATTAGCATTATCAGTTTGTCTTATCTTTATTACCAATACGATTACAGCCAACAAGTGGTTCAACCGACTAAAGGCCATTTCACCATCATGCGCCAAAACTTTGGATAAAGTTTTGACGGCGCGTTGCCGCTTGGCAAAATGGCGACTCCAAGAGCAATTCTACGAACGGTGCTTGGACGAATCTCTTGTACCTCCTGACGTGCAGTGCAAGGTCGCTTACGGGGGCCTCCAAAGCACTGCCAACACTTGTCAGCGTTACCTGCAGGCTGAACTTGACGACCTCCGAATGAGGATGGAAAGCCAAATTCGCTTTCTTACTGAACACAATCATGTTGTCTACCTGCTCGATCTAGTCTCGCTTATCAAATTCTCTAAGCTTAGTACTCAAGCGGTCAACAATTGCCGCAAAAAAGTCAGCATTTCTTTGAGTTATAAGTATAAAAATTCCATACCTTGGATTGAAGATAAATCCTATCCTTCTCCTTTGAATAAGCATATAATTAATCTTTCGTCTCATAATTTAAATAAAGTTGAAACCCAGGCTGTAAGTCGTGGCCTAAAATTCAGCATTCCGTCTAAGCCCCAACCGAGTGTGGATGCCGAATTTGAAAGTTATTTTCACCAACTCCAGTCCACCAGTGCAGTAGAAGAGCGTCTTCCAAAACTAAAAGCTGAGTTAGTTTCCACTGCTAAGGATTTTTTTAAAAGACGCTTCATTAAAAGTCCTATAAATAAAAATCAGATGAACGCCCTAAAATCACTAAAGCAAAATAAGGATCTTGTCATCGCTAGTCCCGACAAAGGAAATGCAGTCGTCTTAATGAACAAGTCCGACTATGTTGAGAAGATGCAAGACATTTTGAATGATTCTAATAAATTCGAAGTTGATAATTTCGGGATCGACCTGACACCTAAAATCGAAAAACAAATTAACGAAGCCATTTCAGAACTAACTAGGAATCAAATAATCACTAATGCGGAGTCCAACATATTGAAAAGTCGTGGCACCTTCATACCTCGGATGTATGGGCTCCCTAAGCTTCATAAAGAAGGGATACCGTTACGCCCTATTCTTAGTATGGTTAATTCGCCATATCACAAATTAGCTAGGTGGCTCGTTGATATCCTCGCGCCCTTTCGTGAAGCAGTATGCAATCATACTCTAAAAGATTCGTTTGATTTTATCAATCGCATTCGCTCTATAGATTTAAGTGGCAAAATATTTTGTTCGTTTGATGTCACATCACTCTTTACCAACGTGCCTCTGGTGGAAACCGTTGAATTCATAGAAGTTATTAAACACAAATATAACAGACATTAGATTAGATATTAAAAAGCTGAAGTCCCTCATTCTTTTATGCAGTAGTAAAATCCAATTCAAATTCAACAACAAATTATATTTTCAAAAAGATGGCGTCGCCATGGGTAGCCCTCTCTGGGCCCCTGCTTAGCTGACATTTTTATGGGTTATGCTGAAAATCATCTTCTCAAAAATAGTCAGTGCTATAGCCCGATGCACTATTTTCGCTACGCAGATGACACCTTTGTTGTCTTTAATGATGAAAATCACATCACTAAATTTGCCTCCATGATAAATAGCGTTCATCCTAATCTTCATTTTACTAAAGAATCGGCTGAGGCCGGAAAACTTCCCTTTCTGGATGTGTTAGTCATAAAAAACAACGACAATTCTTTATCGACCTGTATTCATAGAAAACCGACGTGGACAGGTCTTTACCTTCATTTCTTTAGCTTTGTTCCTACTTCTTACAAAAGAAATTTAGTAAAAAATCTTTTCGATCGTGCCAGACGGATCTGCAGCTCCGAGCATCTCAATGCTGAAATAAAGTTTCTCTTTGAAACTTTACGCGATAATGGCCATCCATCCTCATTCATCGAAAAGTACAGCCTGCAAAGGCAAAGAGAAGCTGTTACTGGACCTGAAAAGAAGCCAGCTTACCTGATGGTTCCGTATTTGGGAGAACAGTTCTCAAGCGAAGTGAGAATGAGAGTCCGTGCTGCAACAGCTCTGGCGTTCTATGCCATCGAGCCGAAGATCGTCTTCTCCACCACCAAGATTCCAGCTCGCCCCCTCAAGGATCCGCTGCCGCCGACCTGTGCCTCCGACATCGTTTACCAATTCACATGTAACTGTGGTGACAGTTACGTCGGACGCACGGAGAGGTGGTTGGCCAAGCGAACTGATGAACACCTTCCACAATGGCTGATGAAGGACAAGTGCAGGCGATCTTCAGCAGCACCGACAAGCGCGGTCACGCGTCACACGATGACGTGTACATCGTTCGATCGCGCCAACGAGAAGATCTCCTACTTCAAGCAGCTGGTTCGCGCTCGCCACCCAATGTTGCTACCATTTCTCGAAGCGACAATGATAGCATCATTGCGGCCGGTTTTATGTGTCCAGAAGCAAACTGTATTAACCCTCGCTCTTCCGTGGCAGTGACTTCAACTCCGTCCTTTCTTTCATTTTAACTGTATATAATGACTTGATTTTTCTTTTATTGAACGCTTTCCGAAGTGTTGCCCGAAAAGAATCGGCGAAAGGCCTCGCAACTAATGACATCGTTTTGTCTTATCTTTATTACCAATACGATTACGGCCAACAAGTGTTTCATTATCAGTTGAATTATTATTGAAATTTGCCTTTCAAATATTTTGGTACTTGATCTATGAAATCTGTGAATTCTTTCACAAGGCAACTATACTGATGAAAAAAGAAGATCACTCCTATTTTGCATGGAAATAGACACCAGAGGTGGAACCGATAAAAGTGTCAGTTACTGTTACCAATTTACAGGAGCGATTTTTGTCATGTGAAATTTCTTGGTAATAATTTATCCTGTTGTGAATACCATTCAACAACTTAATGGACCAAATAATTAAATTTGCCAAAGAGTAAACATCATGGTTGTTTCATTGGATTTGTAATTGGATTGAATGCTATTAGAAATCATTAAGGGAAAGCAGTTTTAAGTGTAGGAACATGCGCCTTACATGTTGTTGGCAAATTATATTATTTACGATCCATTAACGAATCTGTTATCAAAATATACAAATTGTGAACAGTCAATCAATGAAGAGATGAATTTAAATTAAAAGTCGATGTGATGGCCACTTCATCCTTAGAATGCACACTTGCGCATTTAATGTAGGATATATCTTCATGTAGACAAGGGACTCGCTATCATCTGCTGGCCGCTTTAATTTCTTAATAAGGTGTGTTCGATTTAATTAATGTTCTGTTAGTTATTACTATTGCCATCAGCTAATAGATAATGTTGTTTGAACTCATATGAATTGAATTTCTTTTTAACCTTATCAAATCGGCCCTGAAGCTTATCGAGAACCGGGGTGTTCACGAAAGGAGGATTGAATAGTTAACATTTCATTATGTAATTCGCGTGAAAATTGCAACTGAATCTACATGAATTGTTGAATCTCTTCGTTTATGGTGCTCTGCAATTCAATTATGAAACTAAAAGTCTTGCTTACTAAATAGTTGCAACGGATTAGATTGTAAATGCATCAAATGACCATTAACCCACATGGGTTAGATGATTGTCTGTCAATTCACTAACCACAGTCGTCTAGTGTGGTGACATTCATTTGCCCTATCTCGCTCATCTTCACTGTAAATAGAAATTCAAAATTTGAAATAATCAATGTTGAGAGATTTTTGAAGTTGCAGAAGCATCGCCGAATTTTGACTGAAGATCTCTCTAATAATTGCTTTTTGCGATGACAAGCTGGTTGAATTTGCTGAAAAACATTGAAAAATCAATTAAGAGCACGGAAAGATATTTATAAAATTGATTTAGGCAATGAACACAACTTGGATACACACGCTTATAAAATGCGGACATTTCCGCCTCAAAAGTAGCCATTCCAATATATATGCATCTGTAAAATGACATTCTACAGCAACTTTGAGTGTGATTATAAAGTAGATGGACGAATTGCAGATATCTAAAGAATTCTGACTAAAGAAAAAATGACTGCTTTAATGGGTCAGTACTATTTGACTTTTAATATGTAGTAGATACACAACATTTGAATTTTTAATACCCTATTCGATGCTCATGGTAAAACAGATTTTCCTTCCTTCAAAAGCGGTCCTATAGAAAATCGTATATATATATATATATATATATATATATATATATATATATATATATATATATATATCCTGTAACTATCTGGAGCATATGATCAGTTTTAATTTATTCAAAGCAACATCTTCAGCGTTATTCATTAAAAAAATGTGTTCAAATGCAAATTCTACCATCTTTACACCGATAAAAAGGACACTCGAAGCGTCCGTTGACCATAATGCGCTCTTATTTATATTATTTTCGGCATCAAGGAACAAGAAAAGAAAGTTAGGGCATAATCTACCATGTTGCGAGTCAGGGGATGCATGTCACAAGTAGTGAACATCGACCGCAAGGAAGGTGTTAGACGCCAAAAGTCCGACAAGTTGTACCGGCTAAGTTGTTAATCTTCCTTTGACCAATATATATCATTATTTCGAGTCAGATACATTCAGGTTATTACTTAAATGTACTTAACTTATAGAAAACATATTCAAATTATTAATTAAAAATACTTGCAATGCATCTTCCGTTACTGCATGCATGTCACTTCATGCCATAAATCTTGCATTTTGCATGTACACACATCACATATAGCTATCAATTGAATGATGAATGATAAAGGGATCTTGCTTGTGTTGCTGTAACAAGAAACAATAGTATGAAAAGTAAATAACAAGTCAAGCCTGGAAGTTAGAATATGGGAGAGTGGGGCACCATGGGCCATCGGCCTTATCTGAAAATCGCTTCAGTCTTTCGGCGGGAGACCGCCATTTAAATGAGCCCCTATCAGACTTAGGAATTGACAAAAATTGATGATCTAGTACCTATTCATTTTCTTATGCTTTTAGTTGAAAAAATATTTTCCGAGTGGAAAAATTGATTTTTGCACTAAAGCGTTTCATGTTCTGACGCCCAGATAAGACATCACAGATTAAATTTACTTTGCAGATGGAAAAGCCACCTAATTTGTAGGAATCATGAAGCAATTTTTATGTCAAATGTATCTGGGATATGATGACCTCGCCATCAGAAAGGTCAGGGTTAGGCACCATGAGCCATGCGACGCGGGGAACCATCACCCCCAGGCACATCGTGCGCCAAGTTAATAAAGGAGCCGCCGTTTCTTGTCAATGATCAGCAAGACCTGCATCGTCTCCTTAATAAACGATGTGAAGCCAATTGAGGCCAGCTCACCACACATATCACCGAGACGCCAGCGTTTAAAGTGATTAGACAGTCAGATAAATCCCAACAAGATGCCTACATTATGTATAATAAGTCGGCCGTCTCTCTAAGTAATCCTCTATGAGACTAAGAAAAAGTCAAGCAGACAGCTCGGCAAGATTGTGAAATTGAGCGATAGGATCGAATTTGTGCAAGTGGAAGACATGTATAAGCTTATAAGTCATAAATGTTTATTCTGAAATACCACAGAAAACGCAAAGCAGTGGCCGCAAGGGCACTTGCAAGCAAGAGTTTATAAACCGTGTAACAAATGCATGCCCAAAGTTTACCTTCATAATATACAAAATACATGAGACATATTTATTATGAGTTATCATGATATACACCATATACCATATACAAAATGCGTGAGACCTACATATTTACAAATTTTCACAGTGATCACGACATGATACAAATTCACTGGATGAGATTCTTCACAATGGAACAAAACAACGTAATTGCGCATCATCTAATATAGAAATAAATGTGACATAATCATCTATACAAAATTTACACTTAAATGATCGTGCTCACAAGATAGACATATTCACTCGGATCAATGGAATAAGTCACTTCTTGAACTTCATTATGACGACAGTCCTCACTATGGGACAAAAGTATGTATCTAAACAAAAATTCACCATCAAGCATAAAAAACATGTCAAATAATTTTATGCGAAATTACATATTAGCGGTCATTATCAGTATGAGCAAAATTCACTTACAACAGTTTGAGTCTGCTCTTGAATTTCACTAAGGCTAGAACTTTCACAATTGAATCGTTCAATGAAGTCCATATTTTGATGACACGGAAGAAAAACAGTCCACTATGATAGTTCAAATTAACTTTTAATACTGGTGCAATCCGACAGCGGTTACGTGATTGACAGCGAGTAATGTAAGATGAAAGGTACGTGGCAAAGAAAGAGTTGAGCGACAAGTAGAAATGATTACAGCACAGTTTATACAAAAAATACAAGTCTACCAAAATGCGCCTATATTCTAGGAATTTAAATTTTAACAATTGTTATCTATAAGAGTAGTTGCTATGCTTAATACCAGAACGTTTGCAAACGATGCGGATAAAGACAAACACCTTCAATACATGAAATGTCGCGTATGAGGTACGGTGAAAAGATGACGCTTCCATACTCCAAAAAAGGACGAACATGGACAACAAAGGCTTTCATTAAGATACGAGAGTCATGGCAAACAAAAGATTTTAGGATGCGATGTGCTCTGGCAAAAGCAGTTGTTGGTACGCTCACAATGATCACTAAATCTGAGATCTGATGAGATCAAAAAGGAAACGTCTTTCACAGTAGCTGGATTGTTCAGGGATACTCTGTCAAGATGATAGTTGACGGAAGGGGCACATCGATCCCCAGCAGGAAACAGCAAGCTTTTTACAAAGAAAACTGCAGTTGCCACGTTTTACACCAATTACCAAATTTGAGCGGAGTATGTTTAAGGTCTGGAGATGCTTGTGAAGAGGAGCTATGACTTCTGGTTGACATAAATTTCAATTCATCAGTATAAAGGCGGATAGAAGTCAACCCAACCAGGCAGTCAAGCACGTCACTGACATAAAGAAGGAACAATACAGTTCCACGAACAGAACCTTGGGGCACGCACCTTCTACAATGGTGCTGATTAGGACTTTCTGATTTCCATTACATAGATAATCATTAATCCATTGGAGCAATTGACCGTTGAAACCATAGCTTGAGAGTTTATGGAGAAGCTTAGGTACTGTGTCGAAGCCCTTAGAGAAATCACCGTACACGCAATCGAAGCAATTATTGAGACTCAGTGCAGAACACATCTCGAATATCGAACTGAGCATGTGTGTAACTGTTTAACGTCGGGGAAGGAAACCATGCTGTTCTATGGATAATATGTTCATCGATCATGGTCATGCTATTCCTTATGGTTCATTGTATAGGAATATATTTCATCAGAAATATATAGCAGACAAAATTAAAGCATTAAATCAAAGCTTACCCCCGAGAGGATCTCCTGACTTTTTGTGAATGACATTGTCTTTTCCTCCACAACTGACTGAGGCGAAGTTAAGATACTCTAATTTTTTAATAGTTACATTTTATTTTTGATTATACGGGATGGCTTTTACAGCGATGCTCTTAAATGCAAAGGTTGATTTTTTTCAATTCCATGAAATCCAGTGACTATATAGGCAGGCCAATAAGGTGCATTTTTTCAATTAATTTACAACCAGATTATAAGTGCTTTTAAGCACATTGCAATGAAAGCATCATTTTGATGCTTTTTCATCATTTTGAATTCAGTAAATTACCGCATTTGAGTTCGAAAGCTGCAGATGGAAAATTCATATTATTGTTTAACATAATTTTTAATTAATTTTAAACTCATGCATGCATGCCAGTTGAGAATATTTAAATAGCCTTTATAAATTGGGGATTTTTGATATTAAGAATGAGCAGAAATGTAGTAATTTAGTGATGCATATCGAAAAGGTTAAGGTGAGCCACTTCGTACCTTTTTCTAGGAGATATTTAGGCATGTTCAGAAAATAGATAAATCCAGTGGAGGTGCCACAAATATGCCGACTCACCAACATTATCAAAACTAGTTGCTGCTTTAACATCAACAGATTTTAGTCAAGGACAAAAAAACCTGAAAAATGGCTCATGGAAAAAAACTTTCCCCTACTTCTGTATTTATACAACATGTACATGACGTCTCATAAAATTACATGTGGTTTACGTACATGCAATTCAAGCTAGTGCTGCATGATGAACGATTGGACAAGTGGACAACATTGGAGAAATTATTTGGGTTGGGTTGTAACGACAGAATCTGAATGTTTCAAAATGCTTTTCAGTTTATAAATTACATACAGGAAATAATCAAGAATAAAGTCGCACATAGGATAGTTTTTGATGGGATAAATTACAAATGGCGTCACACAAATGGCAAACATAACAAATTTGCGAGGACGGAAATACATGTACACGTAAAATTTTTGCTGCAATTGTTCTGCATTCACAGGTCATTTTAAAATTTATTCGCATTGCTTCCGAGAATAGTTTTCAACTTCTTCCAAACGCTTTTGAATGTGTTGAAATTTCTTTTGAGAGCGTTCTTTGTTGAAAATATTTTAAGTGATCATTGGTCAGTGTATCAAGTGTATTTATAACTTTCAAACATTCACGAGAAACGCATAAAATGTGGATCATTTTATCACCTTTTACACTTTGAAAATACAATGACCATCTGAAGTTATGAAGACATTACTACAGAATTGACTGATCATGACTGTCTATTGAATTATCTTCTAAGTAAGCGACTATTGCTTGAATGCTCAGTCTCACTAACAAGAGCATTTTCTTGAGCGTGATCATATCACAATCTATCTGCCACTGAAAAAATTAAAGAGCAAGATATCCTAATCAAAAACCATGATCATGATTAGCTTTTAAAGATGAAAATGGGTCCAAATTGCTATTCAGATTCAAAAGATGAAGCATAAATTTAGTAAATCATAAAATCATACCGATGAAAATTGAATTAAAAACTTGAAATTTCAGCCAAGAAGAACAGTAGGATCTCATCTTTTCCATGAAGACGTGCATTATAATACGATTCATGAAATTTTCTTGATACCAAATAACTCTGTGTGTCTATCCAGTGTCTTTGCTCAATGATGTAATGTGTGAACCGTATAGTCTTTGTATGTTGATAAGTACACTGTAAATCGAAAATGTAAATACGAAAATGACATACAAACACATACCAAGTTTACATACAATTTGAAACCAACATTTGATACGAGATTCTGGTATATATAAAGAAATCTGGTATGTTTTTCATACGAATGGCCATTTACTTTCGTATGTGATTGGTATGTAAACGATACGAACTATGCTAACGGTGATTGGCTGTTTTACGTTGAAATACGAATTCTTGGTATGTTTTATATACGAGACCCGATGCAAATTGGTATGTGTTTCGTATGTCTTTCGTATCAATATCTTTATGTCATATGGCAAAAAATATGTTATACTACATACTACTTACAAATAACTTTTTTCCAGTAATACCAGCCGTGAATATTTCTTTGTGAAAGTGTGGTATTTAACTAGATTAGATTTATTGTGGAATTGAAGCCGCATATCATCTTTGCAACTTGTCTTATAGCATTCACAAGACTCATAATTAGCTCATTTCCTTGAACTAAATTGATAAACATCATTTCAATATAACGATAACTTTTCAGCAACCATGTTGACTTATATATCTCAAACATAACTATTTTTGCATTTAATGAATTATAATGTGTTTTTACTTCGGATTGATAATATGCCTTATTTCAAAATTACATGATACATAATTGTTGATGGTCAAATACTTATTGATTATTTATGAAATGCCTCGGACTTACATGTATTAAAATCGAATTCAGCATTTAAGGTATCACTCTTGAATGTCATTATCTAACTACTTACAGAACAGTAGTAACATTAATGTGATCTTTATTGACAAAAGTCCTTAAATCAACATACTTTGGACATGATTGATGCTTTCTTTTAACATTGTGCTGGTATGGCTTTAGTATGTAAAGCATACCACACTTGAAATAACATGCGAAAAGCATACAAATATATACCAAGATCATACAGAAATATACCAAAAAAATATCTTGGTATGCATCCTTCGTATGTGATTCGTATTGAGCGATTTACAGTGTACTTCCTATCAGTACTATTTTCAAACATTATTTAACACGTGCATTCGCGCTGTGTTGGTGTATCCAAGCAGTCTTGTAGTTGTACATCTTTCCAACGGCATATATTTGCCATGGCTAATAAAATGTTGATGATGATGATGACCCAGCTTAATTTCCGCGCAATTAATTTGCCTGCTAGTAAATGTTCATTTCTTCTGATATCTCATACTACTTATATAGGGGTGCCCAATCGCTAGTATATAAACACGGGAATAATTTGCAAAAAGTTAGCTTCTTAAAATTTGAATAAGTATTTTTTAGACAGCAGGGACATAATCCCCGCAAAAAACTGAATATTTTTTGCATAAAAATTTTCACTGTATGCCGACATTTTTTGAGTCGTCACTCTACCTACTATATACTTACTCTGTGGTCAAGTCATTTCTAGCAAAAAATCTTGATCAGATTCTTTTTGGGAGGTGGAGGGTCAGAGGTTAGAGGGTTGAGCGACTCTGACTTCACATTCGTGCGAAGTACGTACCAGTCATCACAATTCCATTGGTATTAAATTTCTCCTGACATCCTGATGAGAAAATTATTCGGAGTCAATAGCTATGACTTTTCTTTGATTCAGTTAGAAGCAACTTCTCTCCGCTCTATTTAAAATTCTATTTCTACGCTCGTGTCACTACTCACACACTATAATCATCACATCATACTTTCCAGGCACTTAGTCTCACAGATCAGCAACGCATAGAATTGAGCATGTCTCAACATGAATACGACAATTTCCTGGAAATGTTTCGGCTATTCGATGAAAACAATGACGGAAACATTGACTGTCACGAACTAGAATCCGTTCTACGGCTACTTGGTCAGAATCCATCAAAAGAAGATGTCATGGCATTGATGAACGACGCGGATACTATTTGTGAGTACAAACATTTTTTTCTTTTCTTACACAGAAAGTTCATATATAGTCATGGCATATATAAGTATATATAAGCTTATAATACTATAATAGTGGTTCAATATATTTATTTAATTATTCTTTATGTGATCTGACCAAAGAAATTTAATATATAAGGGGCTAGATAGGAAGCAGACGTATTTTTACCTTGTGTGCAGCGAAGTTAGTAAGAATCAGCTGATACTGCATGAATTTGAAAATATTTGTAAGCGAGCAATAAAATTTGTTTTTCACTGCCTCTAGTAATTGCAGAACTAAAACGCATTATAATAATCAATCAAGTAGTTTTCATGTACATGCACTGTATTTCTAAAAACTACATCCAAATTGCAACAAATTATAGTCTAACATTCCACATTCTCAGATGTTTTGCAAAGTGCAGTTGCAAATAAGAGTATCACTGATACAATTCTTTCAATTCAACTTTATTGCATTATTTTATGTCAGTTGCTTATTAGATTTGAAGAGCGCACATTGTGTAGGATTAATTTTTCATATCTAAATATATTTAATACTTGTCTATCTATTGGGCTATCTATCCCTTGCAGAGTGGCATATATCTTTTGGAACTGCAATAGGTGTGGGGCCTGGCCATGGCTGTACATGTGTATTGTGTTGTTGTGCCCAGCGGTGCGCGGCCATGCCAGACGCAATTGCCAAGCTTGGTATTAATCTAATGTATATAGCATATATAATTTTGCGGTAAGAAATTACATGATACAACAGAAAAAATAAGCATGAATTTTCAGAAAATTTGGAATAAAATTAGCTTATGCAAATAAAAAACAAACAGCATATACTACGTATGCTATACAATGTGCATTGACAACATCTTTGACATTGATTGACTTGCGATGATCGATTCCACCTGAAGGTTGGCCCGAAAATGCACTCTGTTAATTATTTACAATAGAAAGATCAATATTGTAGTTTCAGACTGGTGAATAGCTCGAAGACCGTTGTTGACATGGGTGAGCCTTATTAATAGCCAATTCCTCAGTGCTCATTCCTTCCAATATTCGCATTCTCACTGAAATTGTTGATAGTTATGAATTCTACAAAGGGAAAAGAGTCAATTAATCCCCGATCAGTCTTCACGGGAATATTTTTCCTTCCACTTGGATTGATAGTGCTGCATTACATGTAAATGCTGTATATTACCGCTGTCATCTTCAATTTTTTTCAGAGAAACTACTGAATAGCAGTGACTTATGCTTTATATAATGTGCCATTTCTAAGGCTTTTTGTCTCATCGCACATCTCACACCCAACAAAATAGCAATATCGTCACATTGCGGTAATGCTTTTTTGCCACGATAATTAACTCGTCTCACAGCTGGGGCCTCTATTTCTCATCTAGCCCTTTTAAACAATAAATATCTTTTGGTCTGACCTAGGTTACTGCAATGCAAGTTATGTGTGAAAAGCATTTTTGTATCATGCTAGGGGGCTATTTACACTTCCTGGCAAACTATGCAATGGATTTCCGATAAAATTCAAATAGTATATACATGTAGATGGAGCTATAGCATGTATGTAGGAATTATGTAAGTACCGATATCTGTTTTCAGTTCTGTCAAAAGCGCTCATTGACTCAGGGCTTGATACAACTAGATTTGCAAGGTTCGATTTTATCAATATGCGAAAGAAATACAAGGAGGAATGACTTGATGCTATTTTTGTCTAGTTTCGGAGAAGCACTTAGCTGAAATTGTGTTGAGTTGGAAAGAAACAAGTTTTTCTGGATATTCAAAATTTAATAATTTGTTTTATATTTGCGATATATTTCGATCAGCACCTGCCGATCATCTTCAGACGGATGATCGAAAAATATCACAAATATAAAACAAATTATTAAATTTTGAATATCCAGCAACACTTGGTTCTTCCCAACTCAACATGATTATGTCAAACCAAGGCATCTTCGCAACTTAGCCGAATGTTCTGCTTGGCAGTGATGTGAAGATAGCACCACCACTAAAATTCTATTTATAAAAAATACACAATCATAAGTTGCGAAACAAGCACGAATTTATAGATAAGCAGTAAGAATACTGTGCCAGCATACTTATTCGTCCAAAAAGCTGCTTTTGTAGAGAAATTACAACCCGAAAGCACCAAAAAGATTGTGATGTGGTTTGACCAACATTTTGAAAATTAAGTTAACATAATCAGACACCTCGCCTTACTGGAAGCAAACTATGTATCAATACAAAGTCAAATCTCTCGACAGATGATCACTGTATTTTAACAGGTTACAGAATACTTTTGTTCAGAATGCTATACACACAGTACGTTTATTGAACACAAATTTGCGGGTGGACTTGCTGATTTTGTTGCAATTGCTGAGTGGCATACGATAATGTTTCAACACTGGACGAGGGAGCTCTTAACGAGTTGCATACGGCGGAATCAGTAGCATCTGATGGAAGCTAAGCTGACGTATAAACATAAATATTGAATTAATTCGATCATTCCGTTGGACCAACGATGCTCTGATTGGGTCTGTTCAAGCGCATAAAACTTTCATTATACAATTTACGATGGAAAAAGATAAACAATCCATACACTTTTTGGATGTTCAGGTTTTTAGAAGAACAACGAAATGATTGCCGACATTACAGGAAACCTGCGCATGGCTTTAATTCGCTACTTACCGTTTAATTCGTGTCATCCCGAACATAATAACGTGAATATTCTCTTTTACCGTGCGTAGCGAATAACGTGTATTGTGTCGGACAATAAAATAAGTACCAAAAGACGAGGGCTAGTCAATAAGTCTTGTACATTTGAAATTTAAAGCAGAGCAATTTACTATGATTTTTTTATTCAAAGAAAAACAATGACAAGTGAACGTCTACAAGCCCTCTATGCAATCGCCTTTACTGCGGATCACACTTCCCACCTTTGAGGCAGTTTTTCTATGCCGTCCAACCCTTCACTGTTCAAAGACCGAATCTGGGCCTTCACTGCCACCGACAAGTCTTCCAACGTCGTGTATCGTTTGCCTCTCATGGGTTCCTTCAGTTTAAGAAACAGGTTGAAGTCTGGCGGACTTAGATCCGGACTGTAAGCGGGATGCGGCAAAACTTCCCAACCCATAGAGTCCAGGGTTTCAGTCACATGCTGTGCTGTATGGCATCGGGCATTGTCGTGGAGAATGGGAGGCTGCAAAGAAGGTCTTTTCCTCCGTAGGGCATTCTTCAGTTTTTTGGAGATGAAATCGGCGTAGTATTCCTTGTTGACGGTCTGTCCAATGGGGACGGCATCGGCAAGAATGATTCCAATATGGTCATAAGCAAAGATCATCATTTGCTTCACCTTGCTCTGCTCACGTCAAAACTTTTGAGGGCGTGGGGAATCCGGACTTCGCCATTCACTCGACTGTCGCTTCAATTCTGGTTCGTACGATCGAATCCATGTTTCATCAATGGCAACAATCCTTTCCAGGAAATCTTCGCCTTCTCTCCGATATCTTCGACGCAACTGCATAGCAATTCTGTAGTGGGAAAGCTTTTCTTCGTCCTTTAGGCGGTGTGTTCCTTGCATGCTTCTTCCAATGCTGCATGGATTTCACACGGGCGCTTGTTTCTTGTGAACTCGATCTTCACGTAAGCGTGCTGCTCTTGACGCGGAAACATTTTTAGTGAATGACCACTTGCAGACAGACTTTGATTGTTCGTGAGTAAGATTCATGACAGCTGCAGTCGAGAGTGATAGAGAGCTAAATGAGATTTCTCTTGTGCTTTATGAAGCAGATGTTAGCCTGTTCAAAATTTGGTATTGTGATCACTGAAAGTGCTTTTAAAAGAATTTTGCAAACAAATGTGCAAGACTTATTGACGAGCTCTCATAATTACGTGAAACTTTATTGAGATTAAAATATCCTAAAGATCTTGTTGACGGCAGCATTAAAAATATTCATTCTTGTAAAAACATTAATAAAGTTACTTGTCTAAACATGTAATGAGTAGCACCTGCGTGAAGTGCCTCAATCTCGGATGCGGTATTAAGTGATTGCAGAATGCAGTCCGCTCTCCACGTGTCTGCGTTAAGGCAGTGCCTTCCTGGCTAATTCACGCTCTCAACAGACGGCCCGGTGGCCTTGTGGGTAGAGGGTATGCTTGCACGTCCTCTAGCTCCAACGTCGCTGGCTCAAACCTACCCACGACTGATGAGGCCCAACAGGCTGAAACATGTCTCGTGGTGGTTACATCTGTTGAGATTTGATAAATATATATATATATATATGACAAGGAGAAAAATCAACCAGATTCACAAAATGAATGAAATTATATTCTAGTATAGCGTGATGATCGACTTCACAACACTGTCGTTCATTGTCAAGGCACTAGACAATCAACGGCAATGTTGTGAAGTCGATCAGCACGTTATATATAACTTCATTCATTTTGTGAATCTGGTTGATTTTTCTTTTAGTTGTACTGTTTCTGTTTGTTTTATACTATATCTTGTAAATGTAGTATATACGGTACATAATTGTATACATACGTGGTGAGATCAAAAATGATTTAGACTTGTCCACAAGGCGTAATGCTGAGGACTTGTTTCTTCGCCCAGTGAAACTTTGGGTAAACAGGTTCGAAATATAGCAACGTTAACTTTCATCAACATTCACATGTGCTGTAAATTATATCACTTTTAATATAACGAATTTTCATCTATTTTTTGATATTTTTATTAGGTTCAATGAGTTAATGAGAAATCATATTGCTGCTTTACTTAATGAACCATGATGATATTCTACAGTGACTCTTAAACATCTGCACCAAATTCTGTGGAGCTACTGTGCATGCAACACAGACAACAATGAAGAGTGTTCACTAGTCAGTGGCATTCCACGAGCGGATACAAAAGTCATTCATTTTCTATTCAAGACATGCTACTATCTGTGGAATATCGAAGTGTCATTCGATTCTTGCTGCTTCGGAAATTTGACCGGTAAGCAATTTTAAATGAGCTGTCTGCTGCTTATGGTGATGATGCACCATGTCGAGTAACAGTTTACAGTTGGAAAAGAGAATTTCAGAATTGACGAACGGATGTTATGGATCGCAAGTCGACCGGGAGGCCAATTGAACTTGGTGATGATCATCTAGAGAAATCGCGCAAAATCGTTCTTGATAATCGCCGTATCAGCAAGAGGGAGTTGGCAGAACAGTTAAACGATTCTTTTGGCAGTGTCGTGAACATGCTTTCTGAAATTGGCATTAGAAAACTGTACCCAGAAAACAGTGCATTAGAAGACGAGACGTCATTGTTGTTTTACCTACCAGAGGATAAACGATCTTCAAAACAGCTAAATTTCCCTGGTGAATCAGCAAGTCGCAATCGGAACAAGCTGTCGGAGATGTTTGATGCTCACCATTTTGGAACAGTCGCGGAGTTGTCCACGTGGACTTTGCTGATAAACAACGTCGTCTGAATGGAGAGTGCCATTGCGAACAACTTTAAGCTGCACAGCAAGGTGTTCGCAAGCCTCGAAACCAGAATCTCTACTTGCTCCACAACGCTCCTATTCATACCGCAACGTTCATTGATGCTGCAATCAGGCTACAAAGTTCTTCCCCCATCTTCCCTGTAGTACGAGCTTGGCCCCAGGTGACTTTTACTTGTTTCGACACTTAAAAATCACCTCAGGGACGAACGTTTTGAGAATAGGGGCCAATGTCAAAACCGTTGGTTTGGAATTTTTCCAATTCTTAAAGTCCGGAGTTCTTCCGTGAGACATTTCGGGAGCTGCCTTACAGGTGGGCCAAGTGTGTGGAGAATGAAGGGGATACATCGAAAAAAATGATTACTTTCATGTGTTGATGAAAAATATTTTTTTGGACATAAACCTTCTCTATCTAGAATTTATCACTTTGGAATAACATAGAACTTTATAAAAATATCAAAAAATAGATGAAAATTCGATATATCAAAAGTGATATAATTTACAGCACATGTGAATGTTGATGAAAGTTAACTTTGCTATATCTCTGACCTATTTTCTCAAAGTTTCACTGGGCGATTAAACAAGTCCTCAGCATTGCGCCTTGTGGACGAGTCTAAATCATTTTTTGATCTCACCACGTATGTATATAATTATGCACCGTATATGTCAACATATGAAAGGTGGGGCAAAAGTCACTGGATTATTTGTAGCAAACGTTTTATTGTTCACCACAAACAATTTATAGTAAACAGTTTATTGTTTAGTCAAACAATCTTAAACAATGCATACAACTTCAGTGCAGTGTGACATCGCGCTCGGAACGCAGACCAACAGACTATTACTCACCCGAGGTGAAAATTTAACCATGAAATCGAACAACAAGTGGCATTCACTTATCTTGCAATGCAGCGAACGTTTAAAGAACGCAAACACAATGTGAAGCATTACTGGAAAACTGGCAATGCGATGGATGTTATTCGCATGTGGCCACATTACTTTGATTCTAATCCACCAAATCGGAAGACGATCTTTTCTTTGCGCGACAAATTCGAAGCAACGGGATCAGTTACCGATGCTCTGCGTAGTGGAAGGCCAAAATCAGTTACAAATAAGGAGAACGAGTTTGCTGTTGCTCAGTTTTTTGTAGAGAACTCTACTTTTTCAGGCCGGACAGCATCGACAGGATTAGGCATTGAACGGCGATCTTTGCGACGCATCTTGAAAGAATTGGGATATAAATGCTGCACGCCTAAGCTAATTCATGCCCTAATCGAAGATGACGGTGACCGGCGCCGACAGTTCTGTGAAGTTTTAAAGCAGCAAGTAGCTGAAACTGCAGAGCTTTTGGACGCCATTTTATGGTCCGACGAGGCACATTTTAAGTTGTCGGGTCATGTGAACCGACGCAACTGTGTCTATTACGACACATCTAATCCACACGTCACATTTGAGACGCAATTAAATCAACCTGGTGTAACCGCATGGGCGCGATATCTGCAACTGACGGACTTCAATTTGAACATTTATGATATTGTATCAATTATTATTATTGCTGATTAATAATAAACTGTTTTATGAACATTTATGATGTTGTATACATTGCATAATGTTGTTTGACTAATAATAAACTGTTTGCTACAAATAGTCCAGTGACTTTTGTCCCACCTTGTATATGCACATATATGTGCAGGTGTCCTTACATGTTCAAAAACACTGCTAGAACACAATAGTAGCATCTATCGACACAATTTAAGTAGGACAGTCTGCTATTAAGAGACATGGTATTGGCTGGAGTAGAACAGAAATAGGAACAGAAAATAATCGAGCTCATATATGTGAAACGGCAGCTTTATCCGGTGTGACCTATTTTTGATATCACATTATATCAACTATGTTTTGCAATATTTAATTATCTTTCATTTGCGCCAATCATATCGTATCATTTTACAGCCCCGGATGGTAAATTAGACTTCTATGAATTCGTCAAGCTCATCAAAAACTGTATCCCAACGGAAGCTGAGAGCAAGGAATCTCTAAGAGACTCCTTTAAAGTGAGTATTGTTCAATCTCGGGACAACTTTTCATTGAAAATTTAGTTATTTAAATAGCTTTATCAGTGATTCTAAGATGTATCGTGTATGATGCATCTGCTCATTTGCACTTCAACAATGTCTCCAAAGCATTTGTTTTCTAAAATTTCGAATGCTAGACACACAATATTTTAATACAAAATGTCGACACATGCTTAATAACGCTTGAAATCACTTTCAAAGTACACCGCGCAACTCCATCTCGCAATGAACCTTTCGTTAGTTAAAGCTTCAGCCGTCAGAGAATTAAACCGACTTAATATTCTGCCGGTAAATTTTCAAACAATTTTTGAGCACCGAAATCGACTGAACTAAATACACTGAATTTTATGCCGACTGTGTGAAGGAAAAGGACCACTGGAAGCAGCTAGGGTTGCGCTCGGTGCACCGATGCACTCTTTTGCTTGCACCACTTTTCGGGCCATTGTGCACAGATCGGCATTCCATCAATCGGCTTCCATTGACAGTCATATACCCGTTTTTAGTCTCTGTCTGGACATTAAAAGATGGTGAAAGCTTTGTATGTGTGTGTCTGTGTGTGTGTGGGGGGGGGGTGATTGTCATAGAGTAAATGATGATCAGAACTTACACATTTCTTGAAAAGTTTTTTGAGACATTGACAATACTGCAATTTTTCATTACAGTCCGTGAAAGGAATTTAGATGTAAGCCTATGTCTTTTGTAAGTGATGACAGTGAAATCGTTAAGGCCTATTTTCGAGTGACCTTTATCATGAAAAGTAAAGTAAACTGCAATTCAAAAGTTGAATGTCGCTCAAGTGAACAACAAGGAAATGATCGTGCAATAGTTTGCAAAATCTAAAATTCTGCTTTTTATTCTCAGATATTAAAATCAGCTAACCATTGTTGGCTTATGAAAAGTCAGTAATCTTGTCATCCAAGTGATTCAGTGCAAACACGGTGGCTGACTTCCATGGGAAGAGAGAACTCAGATTTATTTTGAAAGGGAAGCAACACGAATTCAATTTCAGAACTGCTCAAACCATATCTCTATCAACGTTTCTTATCTCATATTAACCATATCTTATCAACGTTATATATCTCAAACGTTTCTCTATCAAAAAGGGATTCCTTGCTTTGATTTCTCATACAAGTAAAGTGCTCCTAAAAATAATACAGAAGCATCTCGAACCCTTTCTACTCCCCCAGCTGCCAGTTGAGCAAGCCGGGTTCAAAGGAGGCAGAGGCATACGGAACCATATTGCGAATATTAGATTTATCATGGAGGAAACATGCGAAATTCAGCAAAAAGTTTTTGTTGCTTTCATTAATTACCAGACAGCTTTTGATTCAGTGGATCATCAGCGACTATGGTGCACCTTGCGGGATATGGGAGTTCCTGCGCACCTCATCTCTCTTCTGCAAAGTTTGTACACAACACAGACTGCAACTAAAAGGACGGAAGCAGGAGAAACCGAAGAGTTTAGGATCAACGAGGGTGTTCGTCAAAGCTGCATTCTGTCCCCAATTTTGTTCAATGCCTACGTTGAAATCGTTATACGAGAAGCTCTGAATGATTGGAACGGCGGCATCAGAATTGAAGGTAGGATCATAGCCAATTTGCGCTACGCAGATGACATGACGATTCTAGCCTCATCGAGAGAAGAACTGAAAGAAGGTGTAACTAAGCTCATGACAGCAAGCAAGAATGCAGGGCTATATCTGAATGTAGGCAAGACTAAGATAATGACAACAGACTCCATGACCAATTTCGAATTTGCTGGAAGAAGGGTGGAGGTAGTGGACAACTACGTGTTTCTTGGGGCGAAGATCACAGCTGACGGACGAACAGAAGGAGAATTGAGAAGACGAATTGCAATGGGAAAGTCAGCCATGATGGGACTGGTGAAAATCTGGAGAGACAGAGGAATCTCGCGGATGACAAAAGTACGATTGATACGCGCCCCAGTATTACCGATCGTCTTGCATAGTGCAGAGTCGTGGACGATGCGTAAGGCTGACTGGAGAAGGGTGGATGCATTCGGACTTTGGTGCTGGAGAAGACTACTCCGCATAACCTGGATCAACAAGTGGGTGCCACAGCAGGTGAAAACTGAAGAGCCACTACAAGCAGCAGTTATCACCGCAGCTCCTCGCTACTTTGGCCACGTGAACTGGAAGAACGGATCACTTGAGAAAGATGCTATGTTTGGCAGTGCTGAGGGAGAAAGACGGAGAGGCAGACTGAGATGTCGATTGAGATTAATTTTTCACTGAAGCATCCATTGATTACACTAGTAAACAATTTTTCATCATTTTTTGTTTGGTTGAATATTTTCATCAATCTTAGTTAATTTGACTTTGAAAATTGCAAATCTGAAGTTAGATTTTTGATTCCATCGTTTGTTCTCAAATTACAGGGTGTTTTTAAAGTTCTAATTGCATTTTATCTTAATGAATATAATGCAAATAGTTACATGCAAACTTCTATAAATATTGAACGCAAAAATGTGAGCACGAGATAAGCTGATTGTTTCTACCCATTGTTATTCAATTAGCCTATAGGGTGTAAAGAAAGGTTCAATTGTATTCGTATATTGGAAAAAAATAACTAACAGTTCCATATGCGTTTGATAAATTTGCTTTCATATTATAGTCTTGTATTCCATTCAGTTCGACTTAGTGAACGCCAAATTTGAAGTTGCTTTTTTCATGCCACCGTTTGTTACATAATTACAGGGTGTTCAGAAACTTTCGAGTTTTCTTTTAATCTTAATCGCAATTATGATATGAAATCATGTACATACTGCATCTATTGATAAATATGAAAGCAAATTAAGATTCTTTAAATTAAAGTAGTGAGGCAGACGTAGTCTAGAATACGCCTCATCTACCTCACATGATCAAGGTACTTGACTTATTAAAAGTGAACTGTTGAAAAACGTTTTCGCCTGAAGTCGTTCTCGTTGTTTCGAAGTAAAGACCAAATATAATCACCCTTCATTAATGTTTCTCACTAACCGTTATATCGCTCCTCCATGCGTTTTGGTGAAATCTTTCGCCTGTTTCACTGAAAGCTCCAAGATTCGATCAAAAAAGTCTAAATGGGAATGGAGGTAATGCAATTTGATAGACATATTACATCTCAACCGCTCGTAACAACGCAATAAGTTCTCAACTAAGTACTCAATGATCGTCTTCATGATTTCTTAGGAACACTGGAACAACAGATTGAAAATGGAACAACAGATTGAAAGGATTTCCATGCATTCTTTTCAATTGCTGTCCTTGAATTTTCGAGTTCCGTTTACTGTAACATCAGTCGTACATGTACTTGTGGTCGCGTAAATATACCGTCACGTACTTTTGCATCAGACAAACTAGAGAACATTTGACGAATCAAATGGAATGTTTGGCTATCAGGATTCAATGCCTTGATAAACGGTTTTTGCAACCCCCAAGTTTAATATGCAAAGTGTAAGTATCACTTTGGATATAGGAATCAATGGTTTGCTTTTAACATTTTGTTATGTATTGTCCGCAAACATAACAAAATAAGTCCGCCGAAAGTTTATGGCCGCGTGCGGCCATGTCCACTTTCAATGACTCATTGCAAAGTTCACCATTACTTAAACAGTATGGTTTGGCATGCATCGATGACACGATATTGTTGGATTCCGACACCCAATCCATGAACAATGTCAACACAAATCAGGGATTACAATTCAAATCGAAGAATAGCAAAAAAGACACGTTGACTTTGCTCGGCTCATTTAGTTATCATGTGCACTGGTGCAACAATTAGAAACAAGTCATCATGTTTTCCTTCACCTTTTGATCTAGCCATAAAATATTCACCATCTGATTGAAGACAAGGATTTGTGAGATTTATATTTAAATGTATCGCATAAATGCACCTATCTAGCAGATGCCATGTAGCTTTTTCACGTGTAAGACATATCCATCTGGATTGAATTCCAACAAAATATTGTCACAATGGACACAGTAACTTTAATGTAGGGAGTGTGCATATGTTGAAATTCAGTTTAAAGTACTCTACTCTTCCCTTTAATACATGAAATTGATAGTTTCCCTATTAGATACTTAAATACATCACATTATGAGTAGTCAGATAAGCATATTATTTTATAAAAGTAAAAATATTTCAGAGAATGAAAAAGTTAACGCCATATTCGTGATCAGGACACCCAAATTGTATAAAATCTGCGGAAAATGAAGCCAAACAAAATCTTTGTTTACTTGTTATCCATATGTTTGCTAAATTGATGTTCCTAGTTTTATCATATGTTTTGGGACAGACTATTGTTGCTGGTATAAGTAAAAGCCATTCAATGAGCTCGACCATCAGCTCAGGATCGCGAGGGTACAATTTGAGGGTTGTTTTGAAACATTCTAGTACAAACATGTCACACATGCGATATGCACATAATCCATAGAACTCATATAATCCATGAGAACTCATTCTCATTACAAAAGAGAAAACACAAAGACTATGACACCTTTGCGACAGTAAAGAAGTCCATAAAGTCCACAAAAGCTTAACAATGTACTGCGCAATTATCCACAGATGAAGTTAACAAGGTTGATCGCAAGTTTGACTCTTAACATCGAAAATCCCGATTTAAATATCTTTCAGTTTATGAGTTTATGCGTTGTTTGCAGGGATAGAGTGTATCTATATAGTGTTAATGTTGATCAACTCACAGCGATTTTGATAAGGTCAATTTTTTGCTACCATCGCCATTTTCGTTCTTTCATTTTTCTCAGAGAAATATGGCTTCTTTGCTTTTTAAAGCATGTTCAGCGGATCCGCAATGCTAATATTGTGTTAATTTCCCCGAATCGAAATTTTTTCACTTGCACCACTTTCCACGACGGCAATATTCTTACTCCGTACCGATACAAGAGACCAAACACCAACATCTTTGATGAAAAAGCGATATTTTCTGTCACTTAGTCAATTTACAATGTCACTGATTATTTTCTGGTACATCGACTTGAATTGAGCGATTTTCATATTTTAACCACTGTCCAGCAAACAAAATAGCGGACAAAAGTTTGTCAGTTTATTTGAAAGCTTGGAATATAGGCTCTCGAATGATGGTACGTTGATGTTCGACATTATTGGAAAGCATGAGAATCGATTGGTTTTTGCATTATATTAGATGCTCCTTTTTTTATGACAGCTTATAGTTACGATAGCTTTGGCCGTTACGAGCAGCACTACCTAATCTTCCTTGACAAATGTCAGCGTCTATATGGCAGTCAAGGAATTTCGTGCTGGCCACCCTGGCTCACGCTGAAAATTTAGGTTCTTCCTACAACTGATATTTCCATATTTTCAATAATCGATCTGAGAAATAATACGGATCTTTTCTTACATAAATTGTTCAGGTCTGATTACATCCCTCTATTCTGTGGTCATATATTCTAATCATTGGCCTAAGCCCTCAGTGCATGGTTTGCCTTCTAAAATGTTTTTCCACCCAAAGTTGAGAATTGGGATCAATTTTACACAACCGATGACTCTTGTTACTGAACAAACTGCAGACAACCAGACGATCACAGCTTTCTTCTGGAGACCGTTGTCACATTGTATTGACTTTGCATCCGACAATTCATCATTTTTCCAATTTGTTGACAAGGACATTCTATCTGCCGGAATATATCTCTTTTCTGAACGGGTCTAATGACCTTATTGTTTCTCTTCATCAGCCAGATGACTATTGCATAATTGAGCAGGGATAACAACTTATTAACGAATCAATAAGCAGATTATTAGAGACTAGATCTACCGACAAGCTTACAGACAATTGCAAATATATTTTCGCTCGACTTTCTTGCGTATTCGCGCAATACAATCATTAATCAAATGGCAGGACAACATCATATGAAAAGCAAGGCAATCGCATATATTTTGCAGTCGTTTTCACTGCATATTTTAGGCAAACAGAGAAACACAGATAATGCTGGTTATTATAATAATTGGTTCATCAGGTTCATAGCTAATGAAGTATGATTTCCACTTCAACGCCAGCATTGCTCTTCTTACTTTCTCCTGTTCTCAGTTTCAGGGCGGAAAGTGTAATGTAGCTTAGAATTTCCAGGAGAAAAACAATTTCAATTCTTGGAAGTTGTCTTTTGATTCCATGTTATTCCCTCCCCCTTTGAACTGAAGTTACAATACTGAGGCTTGTGGCTTCTGAGAGACTTTATTAAGTTTGCAGTTGCCTATCTTTTTCCGAGGGGGAAATTTAGTAATAGCGGTTTTTTGAAATACTTTTTTCCAGTCAGCAACTTTGATAGTGGGGAAAAAGAATATCATAACACCGGTAAATGTCACAAACGTCTGTTTAGTGACAATGAAAATATTATTTACTTGAAAACGTAAACACATGAGCAAAAGACCAGTAGTAGATGGCATGGTTATAGTAAGAAATAATTAATTACTTAGACCAGTGGATGGGGAACGCGTGGCCCGCCATCGTCTCTCATATCTAAAGTGGCCCACGGACATTATTTGAACCGATGATGTGAAAATGACTCACTCTGACTTCGACCTTTGGGAGGTGCATCTAGGGGTGAGGGATGCTCTTTAGAAATTGCAAAACCAATCATTCACAACTAAATGAGCAATATGATGGCACAAAAACAAAAATTCACATTCGAATTATCTAACCATGCTCCTTTTGTAATGAATATCTTCTCGTATAGGCCTAAGTGCAAAATAGTCATCACCTGCGCGAATTTATGCCAGGTCACGTAGTATTCGATGCCCTGCTGAGCATGTTTCTCTACGTAACAAACCACGCCTCAGTGAACCTAGAAAGAGGCTATGTTAATATGACCTTGACTACAAATGGAGGAATGCAGCCGCAACAGTTTAGCAGGCCAACATCTTTTTCAAATATTCTTGCTGAATTTCATTTGTATACTACAACACTAACATATATTTCGTATACTCGATTGACATTAGCACACGACTACCATTTATGGAGCCCATCCACGGTTTTTGAAAGCCGTATATGTTTGTGTGATATATGTGCATGCATGTACATGTAGCATGATCAATAATTGTAGCAAAATCAATTTCATCTTGTGCGGCTTTCAAGCGGATAGTTGCAATGCACTTACAAACCGTTGTTTTTCGATGAAATAAGGTAATGTCGGTCAAATCACCAAAAAAGTCAAATTACCGTTTAATCATACGAAAGAAACGCTTCTATGATTTGTTGTAGTCCTATTCGCTATTCAATAATCACATGAATTTTAGAAAGTAAATTATCATTCCTTAATATTAAGCGAATTAATGGCGTACAATGCTGCTGTGTACATTTACATGTAAAATTTTGTCAAGTAATACGACCACTATACGAGTATATGGACAGTGCGGAACAGCAGCCCATATGTGCACATAAAATAACGGAATAAAAGAATATTCAGCCTATACTACTGCCTTTTAAAATTGGTGGACCGCGAGCCTTTTCGCGGGCCACTCCTTTTGGCCCGCTATCCCCACTTGGTTGCCCACCACTGGCTTAGACATATTTAAAAGTTACCTATTGACGTCAATTAAGCGATAGCATGTTAATATCGACATACCATTGCAATTTTGGGTCATTATCGAAAGCTGTTAGAGTTGCCGTTTGATCGCAAGTCTGTATGTGACTATGACGAGTATAACTATCTGCATCACGGAGAAAGCAAGTTGATTTCGATGAAAGAATCCTACGTTGTCAAGCTTGTTATAATCTTGAGAGGTTCAACATCTGTGAAGTTAGCCACCCAGTCGGGCCTTTTTTATGTATGTGTGTTGCTCCTGAAAAGAATCCTACATTACATTTTTGATGGGCGCCAGCAAGTGCAACCACATACTTTCAACAAAAACCTTATTCGCAGAGAAAATTGGCGCAGAAATTCAAATGGCCGGGCACTGAAGTTCTGCTACCACTTCACCATCTTCATCATTTAATTTCTTAGCTCCCATTATCTGTGGAATAATCTGTCATAAATACTTTTTGCTTATCTTTCAGTTTTGTGCGATAGACTATGTTTACACTTCATGGTCCTGCCGGCCTATAATTAGTGATTCTTTAATGCCTTCTGATCTAGTGAAGAATTAATTTTCCTATGTAATTTCCCTACCTCATGAATTTTGCTCATCTTACTTATTGCCGTTCTTTTCATTGTCGGTGATCATGGCAGCATGGCAGAGAAGCTAGCCGAAATACATAGACGGAATTATGATAATTTTCGAATTTTACATGATTACAAAATAATTGAGCATCAGAGGCTATAATCTTCTCCAGATGATAAATGCATACCTTTAAATTGCTTGATCTATAATCACTTTTGCAAATGTTAGTCGTTGATTTCAGTAGGCTGTCAGACTATGATGACTTAAATTCAATAATTAGATACAAGTAGTCCCTATAATGTATGTATTTATTATTCAGATACATCAGCAAGTGAAAAAAGAGCACCAAAGCAGGGCTCAGGCTCATGTCATGGCCTAAGTTGTAAACAAACCTTCAGACTCTGATCATGAGCATCTGATTCATTTGGGACAAAAATAGTCGAAATTCCAGGGTGTTGACTGCTATTTTTCTTGAAAACTTCCGTGAGGTCTTAATGCGGCGATGACATGAAGTGAAGAACCGACAGGTTTAAACATTTAATAACACGATTTGCGCAGGTTCAGAAGTTGATATCCGAATCAAGCAACCATTGAATTAAAACCAGGGCCTTCCAATATTGTAAACTTAACACTGAGCGCGTTTGCAGAGAAGCTTGAATTACACGAAAAAGTACTGACGATCATGAAATACCTTAATTTAAGTTCAATATCAGCAGGATTCACCTATTTGTTAATCAATTTGAATAAGATTGTTCGTAAATACGATGAAATTTCGCTGCACAATATATTGCGATGATTTTCTGAGTTTTTCATTGTAGGAAGTCTGCTGACTGAGATAGACAGAGCGTCATGAGAAGTTTTTTATATTCATTTCAGATGTTTGATAAAGACGGAGATGGCTACATATCCTTCTCGGAATTTCGAAGTGTCATCCAAAACCTTGGTGACAGACTTACTGACCGAGAAATTCACGAAATAATTGGGGCATTTGATTGTGACAAAGATGGCCAGATAAGCTATGAAGGTGCGTTCACATTGACGGTGTTTTCTGTTATCATTATGATAGAGGTAGACAAGTTAATAACGATGCAAGTGTGACTTCAAGACATGTGTATCAGAGATGGAGACCGGTGGCCGACATCACTGGTAGTTTTTCAATCTTGTACAATGAATGAATGCATACCTATTTGATTTCAATGATTGATTATAGAACTCCAGGGTCATTCCACGCCACTTCAACCAAACCGTGTGGCTGACTTTCTCGAAATCCGATGAAACTCACATATTATCTTATACTGGGTATAACTACATGATTCCTGAAATATTTCCGCTCAATTATACCTTAAAGTACATTTAAATGACCTTTTAAGTTGAGATAAATCGCCAATTTTGACAAATTTAAGAAAAACCAAGTAAATTTCCAAAGTCTGTTGTTCTGGTCTCATTGCGAAACAGATGTTCAAATGTTGACTGATGATCATTCAAGATCTATATTATATGTATGATCTATCGGAGTTTTCAAAATAGTATAGAGAAATTTTTTACATGACCTTGAATATTCAAAATATTTTGAAAAGAAATCAAAAAAATGCATTTCTTTGAAAAATTCTAGAAATTCTAGAACATTCTATAATTTAATCGGCTGCACTTATCAACTATCCTGTCCTTAGACATGCGCAGAAAAATTGTTTGAAAAATCCATGTAGCATGGATATGCCATTTTTACCTTGTTAAAGTTGGCTTAGTTTTGAAATTTGCACATCTTTGACCAATTCCTGCCAATTTCTCTACAATCAAAATTTGATTTTTTATGATTGATCAGTAGCAACTGGGAATCAATAATAAGTATGTAAAAAATCATAACCCGTTTTTGATTAGAAGATGAGCAATTTTGAATTTAAAATGTACTTAAAATATTTTGCTACTTAATAAGGGTAATAAGTAGTGTTGAACTACTAGAACTACTATTACAAGGTTTTTTACAGATTTTAGGTGAAATTATTTAAACTAGTATTGACTAGTATTTCTTGTGATGAAACTACCGCATTATGGCAAGTAAATATTTCTATTCAGAACATACAAAAGGCTAAAACATCGAATTGACATAACTTCAAATACACGTCTATATACAGCAATAGAAACACAACAAAAATATACAGCTAGTGGATAATGAAATGAGTACTATCCAAAATCAATTCTATGTAGAATAAAATTTGATATCTATACACATACTTTTAGGAGTTATATTGGAGAAGAGCTACTGGGGCAGGTGAAGGTAACGGTGGCAGACTCAATTATTTCTTGAGCAATTTTATGTTCAATTATTCTTGATTAATGATTATTGAAGAGATAATTCTTGATTTGATCAGTAAAAATTTTATGTTGTCGAGGAATTGTTATATGATTATGAAATGACCAATTTCAAGCCTGCCAAAGTTCCCTTACTACAAAAGTAGGTCCATTGTTCTACACTAAACTGTTTTGTACATTCCTCTTGAATTAACCAAGAGTGGTTCCTGGATTTTTCTAACAATGTCTATCAGAGGGTATCGATGAATGTCCGGGGAATCGGGATAACGGAAGTACTGAGAGCCCGCTTTCGATAAAGTTTTAATTGTCGCAATATTGCCTTCAATTTTCAAAATTTGGCCTGGGAATTCTTCACCAAAGTAGGAGGAGACAATTACCCAGTCGTTTGGTTCCCAATTGACAACTTCGTCGAAATCTTGCTGTACAATGTCACTAAAAAATAAAAAGAATGCTTGTATAGGCGTTATTAGATTGGAACAAGATTTTTGAGCATGACATACCGGTAATCTCCATTCATTTGCAAAATAGATAACGTGAAATAAATAATACCATATGCGGTGTACTACATAAGACGGTAATTCAGATATACGGTAATTTCAATATGTGCATGTCAACTACGAGTACGTACTTACTCACTTTTCAGTACCTTTGGATAAATTGTACACGGTTCCTGTCTTGTCTGAACTTAATCGAAATGCTTTGACAGATGTTTCATTGATAGGAGCAAAGCAATGATATTGTCTGATTCCTTTTGATAGGCTGTGTATCACTTCTGGTCTGAATAATTTTGTCAGTTCCTCCAACATAAATGAACCTGCAAGATAATCGTCAGAATGAATATTTCATAAAGATAATTGATTATCATAATATAGATTTCGATAAAAGTATTTGCCTGTGGACAGTTACAACACGTTCAAGCAGCATTAGAAGACGAAGAACATAGCTTACTTAATGCCTGTTATCTGATCTTTTGCAACTTGAAAGAATCTTTCTGGACTATCAATTAGCGCAATATGAGGGTGTAGCTCATAACATTAAGAGGGTGTGAATATATCATAGTATTAGTTCAGGGTATAAGATTTCTACATAGAGAAAAAATTACTGCAGATAAGCCATATTCGACATATCGGCCTAAAAGTTCACGGTAAAAATTTGCGTGTCATAGCCTTGAATTAAAGACGGCCTTGCTTAAATCTACCCTTGTAGAAAAAACCGTTTTTTTAATCGCACTATGATTGTTGTCACAAAAACGCGATATGCTTGAAATACACGTATCTTCAAGTTTACGAGAATGTAATCAATTGATACGAATGATGAAATTTGTTTATTTCAATCACAAGAAATTTAACAATGAATTACTCAACATTTATATTGATACATTTATATGAATAAAGATACTTTAACTGATTAAAATATTTTACTATACGTGTTGAAAGCGGCATCTTGCATGAGAATTCTTATTCATATGAAATTCTTGGAACTGTTACTGTTAAGATTACTTACAGGTTACAGCGTTTGAAATCCTCCGCCCGGCTCGTAGGATCAAAGAAGAACGAATGATTGATAGAAACACCGCGTGAAGTAAAAGTGGGATAGTTGCGCAATCCATTCACTGTATAGTGTTGATATCATCCCACTCTGATTAAATGAGTCATATGCGACGAATAGTGATGTGCAGTTTAAAGAAAACAATGAAAAGAGAAATCACGTAATCCAAAGCACGATCGATTCGCTGGTGGACCTTGCATTGATGTAGGAGTTAAACATAATAGCGGACTTCCCTAAATTTCTTGCTGCTGCGTTGAAGCCTGGAACTTCAGACCGTCGAAGCGAAACGGGGGATAGGATGTCACACACCCAGGCTACAAATCATCACATTAGCTGACAATTCTCTAAAATAAAACCTCTCCCAATACACCTGGGATGTCACTTGAAAGTGTAACATCACACAGAAGGGATATATCACACAGGGGATAACGCTAACCATCGTCCGAAAATTAACTCGTTCATTGATAGTACTTGGTCGTTATGTAATTTAAACAACAATAGCCAAAATCATTAACTTTCAGAACGGGAACTTAACTTAACATCATTTTGCTCTAGTCAATAGAGACCAAAAATAAATTGGGCACGGTTCAGAAATTCATGAAGATCTTTATGATGCACATAGCTTACATGCATCTAAATAAGTGTGCTTGAACGGTAAACTTAATAAAATGTAAATACTATATTTCAATTAAGTAATTCAATACTAGTTACGCGGTCGTTTTATCACAAGAAATACTAGTCAATACTAGTTTAAATAATTTCACCTAAAATCTGTAAAAAACCTTGTAATAGTAGTTCTAGTAGTTCAACACTACTTATTACCCTTATTAAGTAGCAAAATATTTTAAGTACATTTTAAATTCAAAATTGCTCATCTTCTAATCAAAAACGGGTTATGATTTTTTACATACTTATTATTGATTCCCAGTTGCTACTGATCAATCATAAAAAATCAAATTTTGGTTGTAGAGAAATTGGCAGGAATTGGTCAAAGATGTGCAAATTTCAAAACTAAGCCAACTTTAACAAGGTAAAAATGGCATATCCATGCTACATGGATTTTTCAAACAATTTTTCTGCGCATGTCTAAGGACAGGATAGTTGATAAGTGCAGCCGATTAAATTATAGAATGTTCTAGAATTTCTAGAATTTTTCAAAGAAATGCATTTTTTTGATTTCTTTTCAAAATATTTTGAATATTCAAGGTCATGTAAAAAATTTCTCTATACTATTTTGAAAACTCCGATAGATCATACATATAATATAGATCTTGAATGATCATCAGTCAACATTTGAACATCTGTTTCGCAATGAGACCAGAACAACAGACTTTGGAAATTTACTTGGTTTTTCTTAAATTTGTCAAAATTGGCGATTTATCTCAACTTAAAAGGTCATTTAAATGTACTTTAAGGTATAATTGAGCGGAAATATTTCAGGAATCATGTAGTTATACTCAGTATAAGATAATATGTGAGTTTCATCGGATTTCGAGAAAGTCAGCCACACGGTTTGGTTGAAGTGGCGTGGAATGACCCTCCAGTGAAACCTCTGATAGACTGCCGTGGCTGACATACGTACAGTGTATGGTTTGAAAAAATAGACCGCCAGCGTCTACTAACAGAAAGTGCTAGTCAGCCAAGAAATCTGACTGTGCAGTAGGCCTATATAGGATCCACATTAATGCCTTGAAACCTGTAATAGACCGCCACCCTTGCGAAGTGTTTGAAAAGTAGAGCGCTACCCTGTAACAGACCGCCGGCAGTATAAGTGGTGAGTAGCAAGATCTTTCTTTGTTTGGTGCCTGTCCGATGCATCATTTGCAATTACTAATTCGCTTCATACCGTGCTGCAGGAGAACAGCAGCTATTCGGACAACAAAGTTGACTTCTTCATTATTAGCAATTGCTTTAGATTAATCATGAAGTACCTGTAATGTTAATCAAAATTTCATCTTCATTTCCTTGTGTAATCTGGCTTGCATGATGCCTATGCTACATAATAATAAAACGCGTTTATTTCCAGAGAAATGAAAATCGAACATTTCGAATAGTGAAGTCATAAAGTGGTACAAAAGAGATTGACAATAAAGGTCTGTCGTAGTTCATTGAATATCGAAAGAGAATGACAGTTATTAAGTCAATATAAGACACCAACACCCTTGATTCCCCGACCGCACTCGCCTGACCTAGGAATCGAACCGAAGTCCGCAGTGGAGACGAGCTCGCACCTTCTTCACTAGGCCACGCTGACGGTTCAAAAGCAATGCGAGTGAAGGCAGAAGTCATCTCCTAGTGATGTCGATATATACTGAAGTATCTTGGTGTGGAATATAATAAATTCAAGTTAGTTTGTAGATTGGGCAAAATTTCGGCAAGATCACGATTGTTGCGTGTCAAGTGTAAAAATGAAAAGACTAGAAATGAAACATTACGGAAATCTAAGGAATTGCGGAAAATGAAAGACTTCAAGAGCATTTTCATAAATGCTGACTAAACAAAGGACCAATTAAGAGTGCAGAAATCTTAGAGAGACGAAACAAAACGTCGTAGAATGAGTGGAGAAGATGCTGTTAAATGGAATAATCAGATTATCACAAAAATGATATATCGTCAAATCAGAAGCTTTTTCGCCCTTGATTTTATCTTGCGAACCCACACATAGCCTTGCCCTTCCGTACCCAAGCATTTTCCTTACGAGCATTCGATCTCTTCTTGGTAAATTTGATGAGCTCTGTTTTGCTGTCAAAGCTATGAATCCAAATTTAATTTTTATCACTGAAACATGGCTTGACGACTCTATTGACTCCCCTTCTGTTGGCATCCACGGTTACGTTTTGACTCGAAATGATTGAGCTGGAAGGGGTGGTGGAGGCGTTGATGCATATGTGAAAAATGAGATTGGTTAATGAATAATGAGAAAAATGAGTGAATAGACTGAAAGAACCTTTATCGAGCGAAATTGAATACATGATTATTGAAATAAAATCATGTATCTTGCTTTTTTTATTCATTACATTCCACCGCACTTATCACAGCACTGTATGCAACAGTTGCGTGACAAAATTAACTTTGCTGTCGACAATTTTTTATCAACGAAGTTAAAGCATAGCATGATAATACTTGGGGATTTGAATCAATTCAAATCAGCCGAACTTTGTGACGATTTGGATATGTCTGATATCGCAACCAACCTACACGCGGGGATGATATATTAGATCATTTTCTAGTAACTAGTGACCTCAGCGATATTTATATACCAAGTAAAGTTAAGTATCATCCTCCAATCGGTAAATCTGATCATTTGGTTATCTTTGTTACCCCGATAAATTGCCAAAAATATGCGGTGACGGATTCTCGAGTTCATACAGTATATGACTACAGAAAGTCGAATCTCGAATATCTGAGTAGCATGATGGATGAGTCATATCGAATGGGAAACTTTGCTACCTCCAGAGGCTGATGTCAATGAGTTGTACACTGTGTTTAATTCAGCAATTAAGGATCTGGTGGATGAATGTATACCTCAAACTGAAGTAAGAATGATCAAAAGACATGGATTGGTTGACCCCGTTGACAAAGCTATAAATAAATGAGAGATGGGACGCTTACCGAAGAAAGAATTGGTCCAGGTTCAAAGAGCTACAATTGAAAGTGAAGTTAGAAATTCATATGTCCAAGCAATTGCATGTTGAAAAACTAAAAAATCATGATGAAAGCATTTGGAAAGTCGTCAAACAAGTTACTGGTCAAGGCAATCGAAGTAATTGGCAGAAATTGGTCTCGAAATTGGGCAGTGCTACTGCTCTTGCTAATGCGTTCGCCGATAGACTTTCAGCAAAATATGACGTCAGTGATGGGCTGGTTCCTCCTATGATATCCGATGTGGAAGACTGGCATGTTGAGATAACGGAGGAGGCTGTCTTCAAACATCTGCAAAACTTGAAAACGGGTAAATCGACTAATTTTGATGACATCGAGATGTCCCATTTCCTTGCCAGACCTATAAAACTAATTTTTGATGCATCCATTAAACAACGATCATTTCCATCATTGTGGAAATTATGCACAGTTTCCCCTGTTTTAAAGTCTACACCGCCAACAATGGGTAAGTTAAGACCTACGTGTATCTGTTCTATGCCGATACATAGTCCGGCAGCCAGAGCGAGTTTCTGCAGGGAACGAGGACGAAAGTGAGACTTTCATAGAATGATGTACACCCTATGCCTACTACGAATCGGTACGTCAGCCGAGTTCTAGTGAGTTCCTCTTCCTGTCAAACAGGATCAAAGAAAAACACATGTAAATCTAATGGGACGCAGATTGCAGCTTTTGGCTAAAATGAAATTTTGTATGTTTTCTCTGATTAAACGAAAAGTACTAAGCCCATAGTCATAATTTTTGGCATGGAATGTCTTCAGGTCATTTCTTGTGATGTGCATGCAACCTCGTCTATAAAGCTAAACACATTTCGATTTGGCGAGCCTTTTAATGTCGGCAAACACAAACATTTTGAGCAACTTTATCCACATTCAACCACATTCTCACATACATTGCCGATCAGAAGCATAATGCACATCACAAGAAATGACCTGAAGACATTCCATGCCAAAAATTATGACTATGGGCTTTCGTTTAATCAGAGAAAACATACAAAATTTCATTTTAGCCAAAACTGCAATCTGTGTCCCATTAGATTTACATGCGTTTTTCTTTGATCCTGACTGACAAGAAGAGGAACTCACTAGAACTCGGCAGACGTACCGATTCGCAGTAGGCATAGGGTGTACATCATTCTATGAAAGTCTCACTTTCGTCCTCGTTCTCTGCAGAAACTCGCTCTGGCTGCCGGACTAACAGGCCATCATATTTGAGAACATGCGCAAAGATTTCGAAAATAACTTAGTTTCGTGTCAGCATGGTTTTCGGCTTAATCATTCCACTACCACTGCTTTAATTTAAATCAACGAGCATACCCTACGCCATTATGATGATCCCGCTAATATTGGAACTTCCATTATCTCACTCGATATGTCATCCGCATTTGACTCAATAAATCATTCCTTTGGTGTGACTTTCAATAATCGTCTCACTTGGCATGATCACGTTCAAGATTCTTCCGATTTCCGTTTGATTTACAAGTTTAATTTGTCATAAGTGCATATCAATTACTAGCTGTAGAATCTGAAGGTTTTAATTGGACTGACTAAATGTCATTACTGCTTTGTGACTTATACTTCGAATTACGATTTCGAAAAAATACGATTTCCATTCTTTCTGAAATATATACACTATTATTATTATTATTTCAAGCCTATGTGTGTCTCTCTTGGAAACTCCGATGAATAACGGAGATGCGTATTCAATTACTGATTGCATAACACCGCAGTATGCCAACTTCAGCGGAGAATTTGCTAAATGCGGTCGAAGTAATATAAGGGAAAGAGGCGTATGGACGCAGATGCTGCAATTTTGTCAAAATGGTTACTCCATGAGCAACTCTTATTGAAGGTGACTCCTAGAATTGGCAGCATCTCAACAGAAGTTACATCATTCAAATATGTCGGATGACAGTCTTTAGATTTCGAAATGACCAGAGACCTGCACTTATTCAAATTTAACGGGAGTCCACACCGGTGTGACCATTCGAGGACCGAGTCATGGGTAGCGTTGATGTGCGAGTTTGTTGTGCGAGTTGAGTAAATCGGAGCACTGATTGTAATATCGTCTGTGTACAAAACAATATCTGACAGCAGTCATTTGTTACATCAAATGAACTGATCACGATCGAAAAAAGGAATGGCCCGAAGACGGAACCTTGAGGCATTCCTAAGGTGACGAGTAATAAGGTGATGTAATCGGGGGTTAACATACATTGTGAATGATCTTCTAGATAGCTCAAAACCCATGATATGAGTTTTCTTGGCATGTCGCATTTCAACAGACGATCTATAATTACATAGTGTTTCAGTCGAAAATGCTTTTAAGAGATCGTAACTTATTATTTGAACTCCTACAACGCTGGAATCATCCAAATATTTAGTCGCTTGATCGTGTACAGCTATCAGCGCACAAGTTGTAGATAATCCGGGCCTGAACACATACGGATGCTCACCATATGCCTTCAAGAAATGAGGTCTTGCGAATTCTAGAATTACGCGTTCCATTATCTTCGTTCGGCCAGGTAATAAATAGACTTATCGGTCTCACATCATGAGCGGATTTTGAATTATTCGGTTTAGGGACAGGCGTGATAGCTGAAATCTTCCATCTGCTAGGAACAGTTGCAGTTTTTACTGAGTCTTGCAAGAGCGCCGTTAAAGGTTGTGCTAGGATCGGGGCTGCGACTTTGTATAACATAGGCAATATTTCTGAGGACGATTCACGGGAAGGCAGGGTTTCAAGCAGATGAAAGAAAAGATGTTCGGAAAACCCAATTTTTCTGGCGTAGTCACAAAAGGGCAAATTGATGTCGTGCTCGTCAATGTAGACTTGCACAAGATCTTGATTGATTGCATTTGAAGCTGTCTCACGGCACTCAAATCGCCTATAAAGAGCTTTAACGTCATCATTTGATTTTCGACGAAAACAGTACGAGCAATTTTCCAAACATTCCCATATGCTTTATTTTAGAAATCCATATTGATTTTGACTTTTCTATTTCACTTTTCGCATTAGCTTTTAGGTGATTGTACCAGGTGGAAGTTCTTTTGGTGATATGCATTCCACCTTTCATTAATTAGCGATTTCACTATGGGAGTAAACCATGGTTTTGTGTTTCCGGTGAATGTAACAAAATCGACTGGGATGGTTGCACCGAATGTAAAATCCAAATAATGGTGGAACATCTCACTCTCTTCATGCACAGTTTTAGTACTGTCATGCATTAAGGACCAATCATACAAATTGATGAAGTTAAAAGAAAGAATCGAGATTTGATTTACGAGGATCACATACAGCTTGGGAAATACGAATATTCTTCGATTTACAGTTGGAAGGGTAAAACGCCAGATTGCCTAACAAAGACATATGTGAAGTAGAAGAAACATCTATGGGAGCGCTAGTAACAACAGTGTGATTTTCTGCAAAATTCTCAGAGAACAAAATACAATCTAACCCTCTGTCATCGTAAGTATGTAGGCTTGTTATGCAAGTTGACAAGACTGCAATTGTTGAAAATGGGAAAATCCATTTTATATAACAATATGTTGAGCAATTTTTGTCTCTTCAACTTTGCAACTTCGCTTTCTTTGAAAATTTGCTTATCTAGTCACTTTTTCACGCTGAATTCGAAAATCATAGTGACGACCACACCAAATGAGTATTTGCACTATATATTGCCAGGTGTCTTCTGACCGATAATTTTGTGGTCTCGTTCAGATGGACACTTCGTCCGTTTTACAAGATTTTAAAAATGATAATCATCATCTTTTCAAAAAAAATCTGTGAGTTTTCATGAGATCCAGATAAAAAAATGTAGTTTCAGCATCAAGTTGAAATTTTGAGAAAAATCAAAAAGTCTGGTCGAAAGAATACAGGTCACTTCTTTAAATTCGCAATTGCTCAATTGTGATGATCCATAGTTGATTTTTTCCTTTTGATGCAACAACTAGACTCACAAATGATGTATTTGTCGTATAAAGAAAGTAACAACATCATTTCTAAGGTGAGAAATGTGCATCGGTCAGAGGACACTGTTTGGTGGACAAGGGCTAATTGAAGAAAATTGCCACATAAATGTATATGTAATCTTGAATAATAGTCTGGTTGAAAGTACGGTTCATGCGCTTTCACATGATTCATAACTTTATATGTTTAATTTAAGTAGTTCACAACGCAATTTCTTCCCTAAGACAGAGTACACAGTAAACCGTTGACTGACAATTGACAGACATTTATCCTACAAAATCTATTTTGTCGGTCATTGTTAGTTCTTGTAGGATGATTGCCACTGAACACCTACAATATCTGACAAAAAACGACAAAACGAATAGCAATGAATTATAGCTTAAATTTTATCAAAAATGAAGGTAATTAATTAGACTATGTCAAAATAAATCATGGTTTTGCCACACAATAATACAGATTGCCCATAAGTCAAGCAATCACTAATCGAAAAAATCAATCAATATAAGTAGTAAGCAAGTGACAAACACCAGATAGCGCAAGATGGCGGCCGTTTCCCACCCTACCCCCCCTACTCCTACCCCCCCTACCCCTACCCCTACCCCCTACCCCCCTCCTCTCTTCCTCCTCCTCCTCCCTGTCCTGGGGTGTTGTGCCGCCCGGGTGGGCTTGGGTGCCGGCCTGGTGGACGTGGTGTGCCGGACTGGTGGACGTGGTGTCCATCGTCTTCCTCGTCAAAAATGGTCTCAACAAGTTTTTCCACCCCTGTGGGGGGTAGGGTGGGAGGAAATCCAAAGTGTCGAATTTCGATGCGCCAGTGCTACCATCGTCTTCCTCGTCAAAAGTTAGGTCGACAAGTTTTTCCCACCCAACCCCCCCCCCTACCCCCCCCCGGGAGAGCTAGCTGCTATCTCGGCTTCTAGTGGACGGATTTTGTTCGTTCGGGTTGCATTCGAAAGAGGATGAAAAACTAACCTATGACATTTTTTGGCGCGAGTCAATCCGATCAGCCGTTCAAAAGTTAGAGCGGTTACAAGATTTTAGGAAAGGTTGAAAAAATCCTAAGTGTCAGAGTGACTGTTTACGGTAAAAATGAAAATTTTTTTCCAAAGTGTCGAAATTCGATGCGCCAGTGCTACCATCGTCTTCCTCGTCAAAAGTTAGGTCGACAAGTTTTTCCCACCCTACCCCCCCTACCCCCCCCGGGAGAGCTAGCTGCTATCTCGGCTTCTAGTGGACGGATTTTGTTCGTTCGGGTTGCATTCGAAAGAGGATGAAAAACTAACCTATGACATTTTTTGGCGCGAGTCAATCCGATCAGCCGTTCAAAAGTTAGAGCGGTTACAAGATTTTAGGAAAGGTTGAAAAAATCCTAAGTGTCAGAGTGACTGTGTACGGTAAAAATGAAAAATTTTTTCCAAAGTGTCGAATTTCGATGCGCCAGTACTACCATCGTCTTTCTCGTCAAAAGTTAGGTCGGCAAGTTTTTCCCACCCTACCCCCCTACCCCCCCCCCCCCGGGAGAGCTAGCTGCTATCTCGGCTTCTAGTGGACGGATTTTGTTCGTTCGGCTTGCATTCGAAAGAGGATGAAAAACTAACCTATGACATTTTTTGGCGCGAGTCAATCCGATCAGCCGTTCAAAAGTTAGAGCGGTTACAAGATTTTAGGAAAGGTTGAAAAAATCCTAAGTGTCAGAGTGACTGTTTACGGTAAAAATGAAAATTTTTTTCCAAAGTGTCGAATTTCGATGCGCCAGTGCTACCATCGTCTTTCTCGTCAAAAGTTAGGTCGACAAGTTTTTCCCACCCTACCCCCCCTACCCCCCCGGGAGAGCTGGCTGCTATCTCGGCTTCTAGTGGACGGATTTTGTTCGTTCGGGTTGCATTCGAAAGAGGATGAAAAACTAACCTATGACATTTTTTGGCGCGAGTCAATCCGATCAGCCGTTCAAAAGTTAGAGCGGTTACAAGATTTTAGGAAAGGTTGAAAAAATCCTAAGTGTCAGAGTGACTGTGTACGGTAAAAATGAAATTTTTTTTCCAAAGTGTCGAAATTCGATGCGCCAGTATTACCATCGTCTTCCTCGTCAAAAGTTAGGTCGACAAGTTTTTCCCACCCTACCCCCCCTACCCCCCTACCCCTACCCCCCCGGGAGAGCTAGCTGCTATCTCGGCTTCTAGTGGACGGATTTTGTTCGTTCGGCTTGCATTCGAAAGAGGATGAAAAACTAACCTATGACATTTTTTGGCGCGAGTCAATCCGATCAGCCGTTCAAAAGTTAGAGCGGTTACAAGATTTTAGGAAAGGTTGAAAAAATCCTAAGTGTCAGAGTGACTGTGTACGGTAAAAATGAAAATTTTTTTCCAAAGTGTCGAAATTCGATGCGCCAGTGCTACCATCGTCTTTCTCGTCAAAAGTTGGGTCGACAAGTTTTTCCCACCCTACCCCCCCTACCCCCCCGGGAAAGCTAGCTGCTATCTCGGCTTCTAGTGGACGGATTTTGTTCGTTCGGGTTGCATTCGAAAGAGGATGAAAAACTAACCTATGACATTTTTTGGCGCGAGTCAATCCGATCAGCCGTTCAAAAGTTAGAGCGGTTACAAGATTTTAGGAAAGGTTGAAAAAATCCTAAGTGTCAGAGTGACTGTGTACGGTAAAAATGAAAAATTTTTTCCAAAGTGTCGAATTTCGATGCGCCAGTACTACCATCGTCTTTCTCGTCAAAAGTTAGGTCGGCAAGTTTTTCCCACCCAACCCCCCCTACCCCCCCCCCGGGAGAGCTAGCTGCTATCTCGGCTTCTAGTGGACGGATTTTGTTCGTTCGGGTTGCATTCGAAAGAGGATGAAAAACTAACCTATGACATTTTTTGGCGCGAGTCAATCCGATCAGCCGTTCAAAAGTTAGAGCGGTTACAAGATTTTAGGAAAGGTTGAAAAAATCCTAAGTGTCAGAGTGACTGTGTACGGTAAAAATGAAAATTTTTTTCCAAAGTGTCGAAATTCGATGCGCCAGTGCTACCATCGTCTTTCTCGTCAAAAGTTAGGTCGACAAGTTTTTCCCACCCTACCCCCTACCCCTACCCCCCCGGGAGAGCTAGCTGCTATCTCGGCTTCTAGTGGACGGATTTTGTTCGTTCGGGTTGCATTCGAAAGAGGATGAAAAACTAACCTATGACATTTTTTGGCGCGAGTCAATCCGATCAGCCGTTCAAAAGTTAGAGCGGTTACAAGATTTTAGGAAAGGTTGAAAAAATCCTAAGTGTCAGAGTGACTGTGTACGGTAAAAATGAAAAATTTTTTCCAAAGTGTCGAATTTCGATGCGCCAGTACTACCATCGTCTTTCTCGTCAAAAGTTAGGTCGACAAGTTTTTCCCACCCAACCCCTACCCCCCCCCCGGGAGAGCTAGCTGCTATCTCGGCTTCTAGTGGACGGATTTTGTTCGTTCGGGTTGCATTCGAAAGAGGATGAAAAACTAACCTATGACATTTTTTGGCGCGAGTCAATCCGATCAGCCGTTCAAAAGTTAGAGCGGTTACAAGATTTTAGGAAAGGTTGAAAAAATCCTAAGTGTCAGAGTGACTGTGTACGGTAAAAATGAAAATTTTTTTCCAAAGTGTCGAATTTCGATGCGCCAGTGCTACCATCGTCTTCCTCGTCAAAAGTTAGGTCGACAAGTTTTTCCCACCCTACCCCCCTACCCCTACCCCCCCCGGGAGAGCTAGCTGCTATCTCGGCTTCTAGTGGACGGATTTTGTTCGTTCGGGTTGCATTCGAAAGAGGATGAAAAACTAACCTATGACATTTTTTGGCGCGAGTCAATCCGATCAGCCGTTCAAAAGTTAGAGCGGTTACAAGATTTTAGGAAAGGTTGAAAAAATCCTAAGTGTCAGAGTGACTGTGTACGGTAAAAATGAAAAATTTTTTCCAAAGTGTCGAATTTCGATGCGCCAGTACTACCATCGTCTTTCTCGTCAAAAGTTAGGTCGGCAAGTTTTTCCCACCCAACCCCCCCCTACCCCCCCCCGGGAGAGCTAGCTGCTATCTCGGCTTCTAGTGGACGGATTTTGTTCGTTCGGGTTGCATTCGAAAGAGGATGAAAAACTAACCTATGACATTTTTTGGCGCGAGTCAATCCGATCAGCCGTTCAAAAGTTAGAGCGGTTACAAGATTTTAGGAAAGGTTGAAAAAATCCTAAGTGTCAGAGTGACTGTGTACGGTAAAAATGAAAATTTTTTCCAAAGTGTCGAATTTCGATGCGCCAGTGCTACCATCGTCTTTCTCGTCAAAAGTTAGGTCGACAAGTTTTTCCCACCCTACTCTTACCCCCTACCCTACCCCTACCCCCCCGGGAGAGCTAGCTGCTATCTCGGCTTCTAGTGGACGGATTTTGTTCGTTCGGGTTGCATTCGAAAGAGGATGAAAAACTAACCTATGACATTTTTTGGCGCGAGTCAATCCGATCAGCCGTTCAAAAGTTAGAGCGGTTACAAGATTTTAGGAAAGGTTGAAAAAATCCTAAGTGTCAGAGTGACTGTGTACGGTAAAAATGAAAATTTTTTTCCAAAGTGTCGAAATTCGATGCGCCAGTGCTACCATCGTCTTCCTCGTCAAAAGTTAGGTCGACAAGTTTTTCCCACCCTACCCCTACCCCCTACCCCTCCCCCCGGGAGAGCTAGCTGCTATCTCGGCTTCTAGTGGACGGATTTTGTTCGTTCGGGTTGCATTCGAAAGAGGATGAAAAACTAACCTATGACATTTTTTGGCGCGAGTCAATCCGATCAGCCGTTCAAAAGTTAGAGCGGTTACAAGATTTTAGGAAAGGTTGAAAAAATCCTAAGTGTCAGAGTGACTGTGTACGGTAAAAATGAAAATTTTTTTCCAAAGTGTCGAATTTCGATGCGCCAGTGCTACCATCGTCTTTCTCGTCAAAAGTTAGGTCGACAAGTTTTTCCCACCCTACCCCCCTACCCCTACCCCCCCGGGAGAGCTAGCTGCTATCTCGGCTTCTAGTGGACGGATTTTGTTCGTTCGGGTTGCATTCGAAAGAGGATGAAAAACTAACCTATGACATTTTTTGGCGCGAGTCAATCCGATCAGCCGTTCAAAAGTTAGAGCGGTTACAAGATTTTAGGAAAGGTTGAAAAAATCCTAAGTGTCAGAGTGACTGTGTACGGTAAAAATGAAAATTTTTTCCAAAGTGTCGAATTTCGATGCGCCAGTGCTACCATCGTCTTTCTCGTCAAAAGTTAGGTCGACAAGTTTTTCCCACCCTAACCCAACCCCCCCCCGGGAGAGCTAGCTGCTATCTCGGCTTCTAGTGGACGGATTTTGTTCGTTCGGGTTGCATTCGAAAGAGGATGAAAAACTAACCTATGACATTTTTTGGCGCGAGTCAATCCGATCAGCCGTTCAAAAGTTAGAGCGGTTACAAGATTTTAGGAAAGGTTGAAAAAATCCTAAGTGTCAGAGTGACTGTGTACGGTAAAAATGAAAAATTTTTTCCAAAGTGTCGAATTTCGATGCGCCAGTGCTACCATCGTCTTTCTCGTCAAAAGTTAGGTCGACAAGTTTTTCCCACCCTACCCCTACCCCCTTCCCCTACCCCCCCCCCCGGGAGAGCTAGCTGCTATCTCGGCTTCTAGTGGACGGATTTTGTTCGTTCGGGTTGCATTCGAAAGAGGATGAAAAACTAACCTATGACATTTTTTGGCGCGAGTCAATCCGATCAGCCGTTCAAAAGTTAGAGCGGTTACAAGATTTTAGGAAAGGTTGAAAAAATCCTAAGTGTCAGAGTGACTGTGTACGGTAAAAATGAAAATTTTTTTCCAAAGTGTCGAATTTCGATGCGCCAGTGCTACCATCGTCTTTCTCGTCAAAAGTTAGGTCGACAAGTTTTTCCCACCCAACCCCAAACCCCCAACCCAAACCCCCCCGGGAGAGCTAGCTGCTATCTCGGCTTCTAGTGGACGGATTTTGTTCGTTCGGGTTGCATTCGAAAGAGGATGAAAAACTAACCTATGACATTTTTTGGCGCGAGTCAATCCGATCAGCCGTTCAAAAGTTAGAGCGGTTACAAGATTTTAGGAAAGGTTGAAAAAATCCTAAGTGTCAGAGTGACTGTGTACGGTAAAAATGAAAATTTTTTTCCAAAGTGTCGAATTTCGATGCGCCAGTGCTACCATCGTCTTCCTCGTCAAAAGTTAGGTCGACAAGTTTTTCCCACCCTACCCCCCCCTACCCCTACCCCTACCCCCCGGGAGAGCTAGCTGCTATCTCGGCTTCTAGTGGACGGATTTTGTTCGTTCGGGTTGCATTCGAAAGAGGATGAAAAACTAACCTATGACATTTTTTGGCGCGAGTCAATCCGATCAGCCGTTCAAAAGTTAGAGCGGTTACAAGATTTTAGGAAAGGTTGAAAAAATCCTAAGTGTCAGAGTGACTGTGTACGGTAAAAATGAAAAATTTTTTCCAAAGTGTCGAATTTCGATGCGCCAGTGCTACCATCGTCTTTCTCGTCAAAAGTTAGGTCGACAAGTTTTTCCCACCCAACCCCCCCTACCCCCCCGGGAGAGCTAGCTGCTATCTCGGCTTCTAGTGGACGGATTTTGTTCGTTCGGGTTGCATTCGAAAGAGGATGAAAAACTAACCTATGACATTTTTTGGCGCGAGTCAATCCGATCAGCCGTTCAAAAGTTAGAGCGGTTACAAGATTTTAGGAAAGGTTGAAAAAATCCTAAGTGTCAGAGTGACTGTGTACGGTAAAAATGAAAATTTTTTTCCAAAGTGTCGAATTTCGATGCGCCAGTGCTACCATCGTCTTCCTCGTCAAAAGTTAGGTCGACAAGTTTTTCCCACCCTACCCCCCTACCCCCCTACCCCTACCCCCCCCCGGGAGAGCTAGCTGCTATCTCGGCTTCTAGTGGACGGATTTTGTTCGTTCGGGTTGCATTCGAAAGAGGATGAAAAACTAACCTATGACATTTTTTGGCGCGAGTCAATCCGATCAGCCGTTCAAAAGTTAGAGCGGTTACAAGATTTTAGGAAAGGTTGAAAAAATCCTAAGTGTCAGAGTGACTGTGTACGGTAAAAATGAAAAATTTTTTCCAAAGTGTCGAATTTCGATGCGCCAGTGCTACCATCGTCTTCCTCGTCAAAAGTTAGGTCGACAAGTTTTTCCCACCCTACCCCCCCTACCCCCCCGGGAGAGCTAGCTGCTATCTCGGCTTCTAGTGGACGGATTTTGTTCGTTCGGGTTGCATTCGAAAGAGGATGAAAAACTAACCTATGACATTTTTTGGCGCGAGTCAATCCGATCAGCCGTTCAAAAGTTAGAGCGGTTACAAGATTTTAGGAAAGGTTGAAAAAATCCTAAGTGTCAGAGTGACTGTGTACGGTAAAAATGAAAATTTTTTTCCAAAGTGTCGAATTTCGATGCGCCAGTGCTACCATCGTCTTTCTCGTCAAAAGTTAGGTCGACAAGTTTTTCCCACCCTACCCCCCCCCCTACCCCCCCGGGAGAGCTAGCTGCTATCTCGGCTTCTAGTGGACGGATTTTGTTCGTTCGGGTTGCATTCGAAAGAGGATGAAAAACTAACCTATGACATTTTTTGGCGCGAGTCAATCCGATCAGCCGTTCAAAAGTTAGAGCGGTTACAAGATTTTAGGAAAGGTTGAAAAAATCCTAAGTGTCAGAGTGACTGTGTACGGTAAAAATGAAAATTTTTTTCCAAAGTGTCGAATTTCGATGCGCCAGTGCTACCATCGTCTTCCTCGTCAAAAGTTAGGTCGACAAGTTTTTCCCACCCTACCCTCCTACCCCTACCCCCCCCCCGGGAGAGCTAGCTGCTATCTCGGCTTCTAGTGGACGGATTTTGTTCGTTCGGGTTGCATTCGAAAGAGGATGAAAAACTAACCTATGACATTTTTTGGCGCGAGTCAATCCGATCAGCCGTTCAAAAGTTAGAGCGGTTACAAGATTTTAGGAAAGGTTGAAAAAATCCTAAGTGTCAGAGTGACTGTGTACGGTAAAAATGAAATTTTTTTCCAAAGTGTCGAATTTCGATGCGCCAGTGCTACCATCGTCTTTCTCGTCAAAAGTTAGGTCGACAAGTTTTTCCCACCCTACCCCTACCCCCCCCCCCCGGGAGAGCTAGCTGCTATCTCGGCTTCTAGTGGACGGATTTTGTTCGTTCGGGTTGCATTCGAAAGAGGATGAAAAACTAACCTATGACATTTTTTGGCGCGAGTCAATCCGATCAGCCGTTCAAAAGTTAGAGCGGTTACAAGATTTTAGGAAAGGTTGAAAAATCCTAAGTGTCAGAGTGACTGTGTACGGTAAAAATGAAAATTTTTTTCCAAAGTGTCGAATTTCGATGCGCCAGTGCTACCATCGTCTTTCTCGTCAAAAGTTAGGTCGACAAGTTTTTCCCACCCTACCCCCCTACCCCCTACCCCTACCCCCCGGGAGAGCTAGCTGCTATCTCGGCTTCTAGTGGACGGATTTTGTTCGTTCGGGTTGCATTCGAAAGAGGATGAAAAACTAACCTATGACATTTTTTGGCGCGAGTCAATCCGATCAGCCGTTCAAAAGTTAGAGCGGTTACAAGATTTTAGGAAAGGTTGAAAAAATCCTAAGTGTCAGAGTGACTGTGTACGGTAAAAATGAAAAATTTTTTCCAAAGTGTCGAATTTCGATGCGCCAGTGCTACCATCGTCTTTCTCGTCAAAAGTTAGGTCGACAAGTTTTTCCCACCCTACCCCCCCCTACCCCCCCCCGGGAGAGCTAGCTGCTATCTCGGCTTCTAGTGGACGGATTTTGTTCGTTCGGGTTGCATTCGAAAGAGGATGAAAAACTAACCTATGACATTTTTTGGCGCGAGTCAATCCGATCAGCCGTTCAAAAGTTAGAGCGGTTACAAGATTTTAGGAAAGGTTGAAAAAATCCTAAGTGTCAGAGTGACTGTGTACGGTAAAAATGAAAATTTTTTCCAAAGTGTCGAATTTCGATGCGCCAGTGCTACCATCGTCTTTCTCGTCAAAAGTTAGGTCGACAAGTTTTTCCCACCCTACCCCCCCTACCCCCCCCCCGGGAGAGCTAGCTGCTATCTCGGCTTCTAGTGGACGGATTTTGTTCGTTCGGGTTGCATTCGAAAGAGGATGAAAAACTAACCTATGACATTTTTTGGCGCGAGTCAATCCGATCAGCCGTTCAAAAGTTAGAGCGGTTACAAGATTTTAGGAAAGGTTGAAAAAATCCTAAGTGTCAGAGTGACTGTGTACGGTAAAAATGAAAAATTTTTTCCAAAGTGTCGAATTTCGATGCGCCAGTGCTACCATCGTCTTTCTCGTCAAAAGTTAGGTCGACAAGTTTTTCCCACCCTACCCCCCTACCCCCCTACCCCTACCCCCCCCGGGAGAGCTAGCTGCTATCTCGGCTTCTAGTGGACGGATTTTGTTCGTTCGGGTTGCATTCGAAAGAGGATGAAAAACTAACCTATGACATTTTTTGGCGCGAGTCAATCCGATCAGCCGTTCAAAAGTTAGAGCGGTTACAAGATTTTAGGAAAGGTTGAAAAAATCCTAAGTGTCAGAGTGACTGTGTACGGTAAAAATGAAAAATTTTTTCCAAAGTGTCGAATTTCGATGCGCCAGTGCTACCATCGTCTTCCTCGTCAAAAGTTAGGTCGACAAGTTTTTCCCACCCTACCCCCCCTACCCCCCCGGGAGAGCTAGCTGCTATCTCGGCTTCTAGTGGACGGATTTTGTTCGTTCGGGTTGCATTCGAAAGAGGATGAAAAACTAACCTATGACATTTTTTGGCGCGAGTCAATCCGATCAGCCGTTCAAAAGTTAGAGCGGTTACAAGATTTTAGGAAAGGTTGAAAAAATCCTAAGTGTCAGAGTGACTGTGTACGGTAAAAATGAAAATTTTTTTCCAAAGTGTCGAATTTCGATGCGCCAGTGCTACCATCGTCTTTCTCGTCAAAAGTTAGGTCGACAAGTTTTTCCCACCCTACCCCTACCCCCCCCCCGGGAGAGCTAGCTGCTATCTCGGCTTCTAGTGGACGGATTTTGTTCGTTCGGGTTGCATTCGAAAGAGGATGAAAAACTAACCTATGACATTTTTTGGCGCGAGTCAATCCGATCAGCCGTTCAAAAGTTAGAGCGGTTACAAGATTTTAGGAAAGGTTGAAAAAATCCTAAGTGTCAGAGTGACTGTGTACGGTAAAAATGAAAATTTTTTTCCAAAGTGTCGAATTTCGATGCGCCAGTGCTACCATCGTCTTCCTCGTCAAAAGTTAGGTCGACAAGTTTTTCCCACCCTACCCCAACCCCTACCCCCCCGGGAGAGCTAGCTGCTATCTCGGCTTCTAGTGGACGGATTTTGTTCGTTCGGGTTGCATTCGAAAGAGGATGAAAAACTAACCTATGACATTTTTTGGCGCGAGTCAATCCGATCAGCCGTTCAAAAGTTAGAGCGGTTACAAGATTTTAGGAAAGGTTGAAAAAATCCTAAGTGTCAGAGTGACTGTGTACGGTAAAAATGAAAATTTTTTTCCAAAGTGTCGAATTTCGATGCGCCAGTGCTACCATCGTCTTTCTCGTCAAAAGTTAGGTCGACAAGTTTTTCCCACCCTACCCCTACCCCCTACCCCTACCCCCCCGGGAGAGCTAGCTGCTATCTCGGCTTCTAGTGGACGGATTTTGTTCGTTCGGGTTGCATTCGAAAGAGGATGAAAAACTAACCTATGACATTTTTTGGCGCGAGTCAATCCGATCAGCCGTTCAAAAGTTAGAGCGGTTACAAGATTTTAGGAAAGGTTGAAAAAATCCTAAGTGTCAGAGTGACTGTGTACGGTAAAAATGAAAAATTTTTTCCAAAGTGTCGAATTTCGATGCGCCAGTGCTACCATCGTCTTTCTCGTCAAAAGTTAGGTCGACAAGTTTTTCCCACCCTACCCCCCTACCCCTACCCCCCCCGGGAGAGCTAGCTGCTATCTCGGCTTCTAGTGGACGGATTTTGTTCGTTCGGGTTGCATTCGAAAGAGGATGAAAAACTAACCTATGACATTTTTTGGCGCGAGTCAATCCGATCAGCCGTTCAAAAGTTAGAGCGGTTACAAGATTTTAGGAAAGGTTGAAAAAATCCTAAGTGTCAGAGTGACTGTGTACGGTAAAAATGAAAAATTTTTTCCAAAGTGTCGAATTTCGATGCGCCAGTGCTACCATCGTCTTTCTCGTCAAAAGTTAGGTCGACAAGTTTTTCCCACCCTACCCCCCTACCCCCCCGGGAGAGCTAGCTGCTATCTCGGCTTCTAGTGGACGGATTTTGTTCGTTCGGGTTGCATTCGAAAGAGGATGAAAAACTAACCTATGACATTTTTTGGCGCGAGTCAATCCGATCAGCCGTTCAAAAGTTAGAGCGGTTACAAGATTTTAGGAAAGGTTGAAAAAATCCTAAGTGTCAGAGTGACTGTGTACGGTAAAAATGAAAAATTTTTTCCAAAGTGTCGAATTTCGATGCGCCAGTGCTACCATCGTCTTTCTCGTCAAAAGTTAGGTCGACAAGTTTTTCCCACCCTACCCCTACCCCTACCCCCCGGGAGAGCTAGCTGCTATCTCGGCTTCTAGTGGACGGATTTTGTTCGTTCGGGTTGCATTCGAAAGAGGATGAAAAACTAACCTATGACATTTTTTGGCGCGAGTCAATCCGATCAGCCGTTCAAAAGTTAGAGCGGTTACAAGATTTTAGGAAAGGTTGAAAAAATCCTAAGTGTCAGAGTGACTGTGTACGGTAAAAATGAAAAATTTTTTCCAAAGTGTCGAATTTCGATGCGCCAGTGCTACCATCGTCTTTCTCGTCAAAAGTTAGGTCGACAAGTTTTTCCCACCCTACCCCCCTACCCCTACCCCCCCGGGAGAGCTAGCTGCTATCTCGGCTTCTAGTGGACGGATTTTGTTCGTTCGGGTTGCATTCGAAAGAGGATGAAAAACTAACCTATGACATTTTTTGGCGCGAGTCAATCCGATCAGCCGTTCAAAAGTTAGAGCGGTTACAAGATTTTAGGAAAGGTTGAAAAAATCCTAAGTGTCAGAGTGACTGTGTACGGTAAAAATGAAAATTTTTTTCCAAAGTGTCGAATTTCGATGCGCCAGTGCTACCATCGTCTTTCTCGTCAAAAGTTAGGTCGACAAGTTTTTCCCACCCTACCCCCTCCCCCCCCCTACCCCCCCCGGGAGAGCTAGCTGCTATCTCGGCTTCTAGTGGACGGATTTTGTTCGTTCGGGTTGCATTCGAAAGAGGATGAAAAACTAACCTATGACATTTTTTGGCGCGAGTCAATCCGATCAGCCGTTCAAAAGTTAGAGCGGTTACAAGATTTTAGGAAAGGTTGAAAAAATCCTAAGTGTCAGAGTGACTGTGTACGGTAAAAATGAAAAATTTTTTCCAAAGTGTCGAATTTCGATGCGCCAGTGCTACCATCGTCTTTCTCGTCAAAAGTTAGGTCGACAAGTTTTTCCCACCCTACCCCTACCCCCTACCCCCCCGGGAGAGCTAGCTGCTATCTCGGCTTCTAGTGGACGGATTTTGTTCGTTCGGGTTGCATTCGAAAGAGGATGAAAAACTAACCTATGACATTTTTTGGCGCGAGTCAATCCGATCAGCCGTTCAAAAGTTAGAGCGGTTACAAGATTTTAGGAAAGGTTGAAAAAATCCTAAGTGTCAGAGTGACTGTGTACGGTAAAAATGAAAAATTTTTTCCAAAGTGTCGAATTTCGATGCGCCAGTGCTACCATCGTCTTTCTCGTCAAAAGTTAGGTCGACAAGTTTTTCCCACCCTACCCCCCCCTACCCCCCCCGGGAGAGCTAGCTGCTATCTCGGCTTCTAGTGGACGGATTTTGTTCGTTCGGGTTGCATTCGAAAGAGGATGAAAAACTAACCTATGACATTTTTTGGCGCGAGTCAATCCGATCAGCCGTTCAAAAGTTAGAGCGGTTACAAGATTTTAGGAAAGGTTGAAAAAATCCTAAGTGTCAGAGTGACTGTGTACGGTAAAAATGAAAAATTTTTTCCAAAGTGTCGAATTTCGATGCGCCAGTGCTACCATCGTCTTTCTCGTCAAAAGTTAGGTCGACAAGTTTTTCCCACCCTACCCCCCTACCCCCCCCCCGGGAGAGCTAGCTGCTATCTCGGCTTCTAGTGGACGGATTTTGTTCGTTCGGGTTGCATTCGAAAGAGGATGAAAAACTAACCTATGACATTTTTTGGCGCGAGTCAATCCGATCAGCCGTTCAAAAGTTAGAGCGGTTACAAGATTTTAGGAAAGGTTGAAAAAATCCTAAGTGTCAGAGTGACTGTGTACGGTAAAAATGAAAAATTTTTTCCAAAGTGTCGAATTTCGATGCGCCAGTGCTACCATCGTCTTTCTCGTCAAAAGTTAGGTCGACAAGTTTTTCCCACCCTACCCCCCCTACCCCCCCCCCGGGAGAGCTAGCTGCTATCTCGGCTTCTAGTGGACGGATTTTGTTCGTTCGGGTTGCATTCGAAAGAGGATGAAAAACTAACCTATGACATTTTTTGGCGCGAGTCAATCCGATCAGCCGTTCAAAAGTTAGAGCGGTTACAAGATTTTAGGAAAGGTTGAAAAAATCCTAAGTGTCAGAGTGACTGTGTACGGTAAAAATGAAAAATTTTTTCCAAAGTGTCGAATTTCGATGCGCCAGTGCTACCATCGTCTTTCTCGTCAAAAGTTAGGTCGACAAGTTTTTCCCACCCTACCCCTACCCCTACCCCCCCCGGGAGAGCTAGCTGCTATCTCGGCTTCTAGTGGACGGATTTTGTTCGTTCGGGTTGCATTCGAAAGAGGATGAAAAACTAACCTATGACATTTTTTGGCGCGAGTCAATCCGATCAGCCGTTCAAAAGTTAGAGCGGTTACAAGATTTTAGGAAAGGTTGAAAAAATCCTAAGTGTCAGAGTGACTGTGTACGGTAAAAATGAAAAATTTTTTCCAAAGTGTCGAATTTCGATGCGCCAGTGCTACCATCGTCTTTCTCGTCAAAAGTTAGGTCGACAAGTTTTTCCCACCCTACCCCCCCCCTACCCCCCCGGGAGAGCTAGCTGCTATCTCGGCTTCTAGTGGACGGATTTTGTTCGTTCGGGTTGCATTCGAAAGAGGATGAAAAACTAACCTATGACATTTTTTGGCGCGAGTCAATCCGATCAGCCGTTCAAAAGTTAGAGCGGTTACAAGATTTTAGGAAAGGTTGAAAAAATCCTAAGTGTCAGAGTGACTGTGTACGGTAAAAATGAAAAATTTTTTCCAAAGTGTCGAATTTCGATGCGCCAGTGCTACCATCGTCTTTCTCGTCAAAAGTTAGGTCGACAAGTTTTTCTCCCCCTTCCCCTACCCCTACCCCCCGGGAGAGCTAGCTGCTATCTCGGCTTCTAGTGGACGGATTTTGTTCGTTCGGGTTGCATTCGAAAGAGGATGAAAAACTAACCTATGACATTTTTTGGCGCGAGTCAATCCGATCAGCCGTTCAAAAGTTAGAGCGGTTACAAGATTTTAGGAAAGGTTGAAAAAATCCTAAGTGTCAGAGTGACTGTGTACGGTAAAAATGAAAAATTTTTTCCAAAGTGTCGAATTTCGATGCGCCAGTGCTACCATCGTCTTTCTCGTCAAAAGTTAGGTCGACAAGTTTTTCCCACCCTACCCCCCCCCCCCCGGGAGAGCTAGCTGCTATCTCGGCTTCTAGTGGACGGATTTTGTTCGTTCGGGTTGCATTCGAAAGAGGATGAAAAACTAACCTATGACATTTTTTGGCGCGAGTCAATCCGATCAGCCGTTCAAAAGTTAGAGCGGTTACAAGATTTTAGGAAAGGTTGAAAAAATCCTAAGTGTCAGAGTGACTGTGTACGGTAAAAATGAAAATTTTTTTCCAAAGTGTCGAATTTCGATGCGCCAGTGCTACCATCGTCTTTCTCGTCAAAAGTTAGGTCGACAAGTTTTTCCCACCCTATCCCTACCCCCCCGGGAGAGCTAGCTGCTATCTCGGCTTCTAGTGGACGGATTTTGTTCGTTCGGGTTGCATTCGAAAGAGGATGAAAAACTAACCTATGACATTTTTTTGGCGCGAGTCAATCCGATCAGCCGTTCAAAAGTTAGAGCGGTTACAAGATTTTAGGGAAGGTTGAAAAAATCCTAAGTGTCAGAGTGACTGTGTACGGTTAAAATGAAAAATTTTTTCCAAAGTGTCGAATTTCGATGCGCCAGTGCTACCATCGTCTTTCTCGTCAAAAGTTAGGTCGACAAGTTTTTCCCACCCTACCCCTACCCCCACGGGAGAGCTAGCTGCTATCTCGGCTTCTAGTGGACGGATTTTGTTCGTTCGGGTTGCATTCGAAAGAGGATGAAAAACTAACCTATGACATTTTTTG